>CM076579.1:654133057-654380125 GCA_034641835.2 Pinus albicaulis | reverse complement strand
TGAAACTCATGAGAATTAGTTCTTTTCTTAGCAATGCTAATCCTAGTTAAGACAGATAAATAATTCTGGTTTTCAAAATTAGGGTTGATCACCTCGTTATAATATCTTAAGATAGTGTGTACTAATGAAGTTTTTATCATGGTGTAATTTAATGATAAGATTTTTTTTTTTTGAGTTTTATTTTTAAGAATTTAGTGATATGAGTTTTGGTGAAATTGTAATATTTTATTATTCAATTTGCATTATTGGAACAAAAATAATTACAATATTTTTTTTAAAAAGGCCATTAGAATTGTGTAAGTTTAACAATTTGAAATTATAATTTTTCAAATTCTAATTAGATTTTGGGTAAATTTCACCAAAAATTTACTAAAAATAAAATAAAAATTCATCTCACTAAACTATTATTTTTTAACATTTAAAACTATTATTAATCCATCTTAACTTCGGATCTATCAAGGGTAAGAGAGATGAAATCTTTTTATTTGCAAACCTTTTTTAGAGTGCAAAACTTTAGGAAACGTTTGCACCTTGAGAGATTTGATTCCTCTCGACACTTGATAAAATTTGATTCCTCTCGACACTTGATAAAATATGGAGTTAAGATGGATCTAGGCTAGTTTAATTATTAATAATTAATAATTGTATTTATTTATTTATTTATTTATTTTTCTATGTAACCTTTATTCTGGAAGTTGTAGGATGTGTCAACCCCAAGCTCACTGGTATGGTCATTACTCTTCTCCTTTATGTTGATGATATTGTTCTTTTAGTCATAAGCCATAGGGATCTCAACAAACAACTTAAAATCCTCCATCGTTATTGCTCCAAGATGAGTATGACTGTTAATAACAACAAGACTAAAGCCATGATAATTAAATCGAAAAACATCAACCATGATAGTTTCATCTATGATAATAATCACTCGGAGTAGGTTTCTTCATACAAATATTTAGATATTGGCATTCATCATTAGCTCAACTAGAACTATAGCATTGAAAAAAATATTATTGGCGATTGGAAAGCTTCTTATGAGTTTGAAAACAATTGCAAGATGACTTATCTTTAGGTTTGGAGTAAAAAAAAGTTCTTCTTTGTGACTCTCATCACCCCTATTATTTTATATGGATGTGAGGTTTGGGGTTGAATTTTATCTAGAGAATTGTAGAGGAAGATTGAGCTAATCCAAAATCATTTCATAACTTACAACCTCAAGATTAGAGGTAATTATCCCTATCCAATCCTCTTGAATGAAGATATCCTTTCCCACATTGAAAGCGTAGGTATGTTTCGCTATCTGATGTATAAGAAGAAGCTTTAAAACATGGAAACCAAGAGGTTTCCCCAAATTTCTTCTTAACTCTAGAAAAAACCCCCACCTTCGGCTCAAGCAGGGTTGAGACAAGGATGGGCCAGTCTTGGCTTGAATATGGGTGGTTAAAGGAGAAAATCATCTTGGAGAACAAAGATAATATTAAAAAAACTATTACTTCCAAATTTAAGGACATGGGATGATAATGAGCTAGAAGGGAAAAGAAAGCTAAGGTATCATAAGGAGGTGATCAACTGCACTCTCACTAACCAGAATTACTCTCTGTCTTGATCAGAGATAAGAATAAAATGAACATTGCAAAGATAAGAACTAACTCGCATGAGCTTTGAAGTGAAACCAGACGTTGGTTTATTCCCCAAACACCTTGGGAAGAAAGAATATATCAACAATGTGATATTAAGAGGATTGAATATGAGAAACACTTTCTCTTTGATTTCCTAGATTTTACTCACATCCCCTCTCATTTCCAAAATATTTTCGACACTACCAAACTTATTGACTTGTTCAGTCAAGAAAACTATAGTGATCTAGGAACACTTATCTCCCTTCTATTTGATGATAGAAATAAAATATTAAAAAGTCTCAATTAATCTCTTTTTTTAAGGTCCGATATACCTCATTGGTCTTAGTGGACGTTAATTATCATCATTATTCATTTTATTTTTTATTATTTTTATATTCATGTAATTTGACCAAGTCAAAATGTTTGCATAACACGACATAATAGAACATTGCAACTCTTACATACTTGGCTAGAGCAATTTAAAAAAAGTATATTCCACATGAACACCATGAGTCAATAGGTTATTTTTTATTTTTATGAATAACAAATTTTATTTATTATTTTTGTTTATATAATAGACGAGACAAGATAGCACACCAACCTAGATCTGTCTTAACTCTGGATCTACCAAGCGTTGAGATGAATCAAATCTCTTGAGGTACAAACCTATTTTAGAGTGAAAAGAGATTTGATCCCTCACGACGCTTGGTAGATCTGAATTTAAGATAGATCTAGAGTGGTTTAATTATTATTATTAATTATAATATTGTTGAGATTTTCTTTTAATTAAATTTGGAGAAAATATTATGAATGTGACAGCAATAGGATTTGTTTCTAAATTGACTCCTTTTAATTCTGATGAGGAGTTAATGCATCCTTGATCCGGATTTTATGCAAGAACGCAACAGAATACAGATATAACCATAGATACAGAGATGTAGCGGAAATAATGCTTCATTTTATTAATAAAAGAATGGCTGCAATAAGCTTACAAACATAATGGAAAGAAGCTAGGGCGCTGGTAGCATATCTCTGAGAAGAGATGTAGCGTACGCAGGCCTATGAACTGTGTTACATTGAGGCTCGCAGGTCTATTACAGACATAATGGAAATAGATGAGCTAGGTACTGGCAGCGTATCCCTGAAAAGAGATGTGGTGGCTACCAGCCCTTGAACTGTGTTACAATGTAGACATGATGGAGATGGGGCGAGCTAGGGCACTAGTAGCGCTTATCTCTGAGAAGAGATGTATCGGCTCCCAGCCCCCTGAACTGTCTTACAGTGAGGCTCGAGGGCCTATTTATTGTTGAGAACCAATGTAGAATCTGAAACGTCCAAAACCCTAACCGTAGGAGATGAAGCACCAAAACTGTGGGCCCCGTTTGGAAAAATTGGTGGTTCAACTTCCCGGGGACGTAACTTTGGCATCCGATCTCCGTTTGATGCGCTCAATAGCTCGTTAGAAAGATCTTTCCGAGGAATACAACTTTCGGGACAAATTTGATAATGATACCCAAAAAACGTCGTTTAGGGCCTCAAAACGGCTCCGAAAGTTCAGGACCCGAAAAACTGCTAAAAATAGTAAGTTGTGCCGAAACTTACAAACTGAAATAACTGATGGTGGGGGTTCAAATGGACTCGATGGGTGGCCACCAATATCCACCTGGATTATTAATGCCCTAAAACGGCTCCGGGTGTGCAGGACCCGAAAACCTGCTATAACTAGTAAGCTGTGATGAAGTTGAAAAAATGAAAGAATTGATGCTGCGGGTCCAAATAGAATAGGTGGGAGGCCACCGATATCCACTTGGATCATTCCTCCCTCCTTAGGAAGCAATGGTCTCCATTGCGTTAAGTTCCTCCATGGGGGGGGGAATTTTGCTGAACTTGGTGTTGGATTTGTCCAGGATGTCGCGGACCTGTTGGCAGACGTGTTGGATGTAGATGTGCCACCGGTGGGCAGCCATTGAAGGATCTGAAAAAAAAATTTGTCCATCATCGCGTTCCTCTGTTTCTCGAGGGCATCCTCGAGCAAGATTTTGATAGGATCTCCTGCTCCCTCGTCTTTCTTTCCTTCCGCCATGGGGGGTCGTCGGGGTTGTGAGGTTGAACTCCTTATACCCTGGCCGCGTTGGGGACATGAAGAGAAAAACAGAGAAAGAGCAGACCCGCTCTGATACCACTGATCCGGATTTATGCAGGAACGCAACAGAATACAGATATAACCATAGATACAGAGATGCAGCGGAAATAATGCTTCATTTTATTAATAAAAGAATGACTACAATAAGCTTACAAACATAATGGAAACAAGCTAGGGCGCTGGTAGCGTATCTCTGAGAAGAGATGTAGCGTACACAGGCCTCTAAACTATGTTACATTGAGGCTCGCAGGCCTAGTACAGACATAATGTAAATAGATGAGCTAGGGTACTGGCAACGTATCCCTAAGAAGAGATGTGGCGGCTACCAGCCCCTGAACTGTGTTACAATGCAGACATGATAGAGATGTGGCGAGCTAGGGCACTGGTCGCGCTTATCTCTGAGAAGAGATGTATCGGCTCCTAGCCCCCCTGAACTATCTTACAATGAGGCTCGAGGGCCTATTTATTGTTGAGAAACAATGTAGAATCCGAAACGTCCAAAACCCTAACCGTAGGAGATGAAGCGCCAAAACTGTGGGCCCCGTTTGGGTAAATTGGTGGTTCAACTTCCTGGGGACGTAACTTTGGCATCCGATCTCCGTTTGACGCGCTCAATAGCTCGTTAGAAAGATCTGTCCAAGGAGTACAACTTTTGAACGAGCAACATCGGTCTATAGACCCATGTTGCTCTCCGTTTTCCCAAAAAGCGTTGTTTAGGGCCTCAAAACGGCTCCGGAAGTTTAAGACCCGAAAAACTGATAAAAATTGTAAGTTGTGCTGAAACTTACAAACTGAAATAACTGATGGTGGGGGTTCAAATGGACTCGATGGGTGGCCACCAATATCCACTTGGATTATTAATGCCCCAAAACGGCTCCGGGTGTGCAGGACCCGAAAACCTGCTATAAATAGTAAGTTGTGCTGAAGCTGAAAAACTGAAAGAATTGATGCTGCGGGTCCAAATGGAATAGGTGGGAGGCCACCGATATCCACCTGGATCAATCCTATGTTTGTTGTGAGTGAATTTATGATTCATTTTCTACTCCCAGCTATAAAATGTAAGCTTGTAGAGGCAAATGATCACGAGGAATGTGAGGTGAGTGGAAGAGATGTGTAGATGCAAAACTCTGCTATTGTAATTCTCCTTTTCCTCAATGAGATTTCCGATTCCCTGTTTGGTGGACGTAGCCCAGATTGGTTGGGTGAACCACGTTAAAATACCTGTCTCTTTATGGTCTTCTACTATGCGTCTGTGTTTTATTTAATTTTCTCCGCTGCTGAACTCAACAATTTGGTATCAGAGCCAGACAAAGCTGGGAGTGACTCTGGGTCAGCGTAAAAACACAGTACCGTGGGCTGGCTGCGAGCTCTCGAGCCATGAGTTGTGGTAGAAGCCATGTGGCTGTGTTAGCGTTGTATAAGCCGCTATGTAAACCGATAGCAGAAGCCGTGAGCTGTTCATTCATAGCTGTACGCTGCCGAGTTGTGAGCTGTTGTGTTGAGCGTAAGAAGGCTATGTTAACGTGACGAGGGCGAGTCGAATGCTCCAATGAGAGGTCGCGTACGAAGCTTTTGTTTGATTTCATTGGAGTATAATCAAACCAAACATTCCGCTGCTGCAGAAGAGCCGTGAGCTCCTGTGCGTTGAACCGTGCTAGTGAACCATGGCTACTGCGTGCGACTGAGAAGGCCAAGAGGCCGGGTTTGCTGCGGTGGAGAGAAGAGCAGAGTCGTGGCCGTTGAACAGAGCCGTGAGCTTTAGGATTTAACACAGATCCGATTTGGATGTGCGTTGATTGCTGTACTGTGGGCATCATAAGATGGAGGGTGTATTTATGTGCTTCCTTTCTGAGGTTTGTCAGCGTCGTGTGGAGCCACAACATGCGAGATGAGGGCTGTATCTCCAATTTCCTATCTACAAATACGTGGACCGAGGGGTAAAATGCATAGTGAGCTTCGTTTTGCATTTTTTTTAAAGTGAGTCGTATGCCATTTAAAATCAAAAGGGAATGTCTTTTTGTTTTTTATATCGATTTATTGTTTTAATATACCGTAAGTGTTGGTGCCAATATATCGATTTATATATTGATATATGGTGGCACTTTAATAAATCGCTATATTTTTTATAAAGTGGGATTCTATTGATTTAAAAGTTTTTTGTAATATGCCATTTGTATTCAAATGCATATGGTATATCAATTGTCATCAATTTGAATTGTAATATGCACTTGGATAGGGCCTAGGGTCTAGTTTTGTTTTTAAAAAGTGAATTTGATTAAAAATGGAAATTAAAGATCCATAGAAGATAAACATGGCGAAAACACAAAGTGCTCGGTTTGAGATCGAGAAGTTCAATGGAAAAAGAAACTTCGAGATCTGGAAAGTGAAGATGTATGATCTACTCGTGCAACAAGGCATGGCGAAGGCACTGTTGGGAAAAGCCAAACAACCTTACACCATGACAGATGACGAATGGAGTGACTTGGATGAAAGAGAACTGAGCAGCATTCGACTGTGTTTGGCAGATGATGTTTTGTTTAACATCATGTCAGAGAAAACTGATGCTGGTTTGTGGACAAAGCTTGAAAATCTGTACATGAGAAAATCCTTAACCAATAGGATTATTCTGAAGTGATAGTTGTACAGTTTGTGCATGAAGGAAGGTACGACGATAACTGATCATATGAATACCTTTAATACTCTCCTGGTGCAGTTAGAAAGTATATAAGTAAACTTTGAATCAGAAGATAAAGCTATAACTTTATTATGCTCGTTTCCCGAGTCATGGGATCATTTTGTTACTTCTATAAGTCTTAGTTCATCAGAAACCCTTGAATTTGATGATGTTGTTGGAGCTTTGTTGTTCGAAGAAACTAGGAAGAGGTCAAATTAAGAAACCTCTACATGAGAAGCAATGATGGTCAGAGGTCATTCTAAA
This sequence comes from Pinus albicaulis, assembly GCA_034641835.2. NCBI lineage: Eukaryota > Viridiplantae > Streptophyta > Pinopsida > Pinales > Pinaceae > Pinus > Pinus albicaulis. The sequence goes on along the minus strand of CM076579.1, from coordinate 654,373,428 downwards.
GAAAGACGCTTCAGTAAGCACAACAACTCGCATTCAAAATCGAAAGGGAAGAAGAGTAAGGTAAAGTGCTGGTTTTGTGGCAAATCAGGACATTTGAAGAAGGACTGTTGGAAGAGACAACAAACATCAAAAGGAGACTCTTCTACATAGAATAAAGAAGCAAACATGACAGATACAGGTTCGACATCCATTTCAGGTATGAGTGATGAAGTGTTATCAGTTAGTTTGTCTAATCATGATCAACATTGGTTGTTAGATTCTGGTGCGACAAATCACATGTGCATTCATAGAGAGTGGTTTAAAACTTATAAATCAATCAATGATGGAGTTGTTTACATGAGAAATGATGTCTCGTGTAATATTGTGGGAATTGGAAGCATCTCGATTAAAATGTTTGATGGGACAAATAAATTTTTAACTGATGTAAGACACGTACCTGGACTAAGAAAAAACCTAATTTCACTAGGAGTGCTAGACACAAATGGATATAAAACCTTTATTCAAGGTGGAGTAATGAAAGTTTATAAAGGAATTTTACTAGTAATGAAAGCAAGGAAGGTTGGAAATCTTTTTCAGTTAGAAGGAAGAACAGAGTTAGATCATGCTTCTACAGTATCTGAAAACAACAATAATTCTATTCGTCTATGGCATCAAAGGTTGGGCCATATAAGCGAAAGAGGACTAAAAATTTTATCTGATCGTAAGTTACTTCCTAGTTTAAAATCTTCTAAGTTAGATTTCTACAAACATTGTCTATATGGGAAACCAAGCAAGCAGACTTTTAAAACTGGAAATCATACTAGTAAGGGAATCCTTGATTATATCCATTCTGATGTTTGGGGTCCATCTCCTACAACCTCATATGGAGAATCGTCATATTTTGTATCTTTTATTGATGATTTCTCTAGAAAAGTGTGGGTCTACATGTTAAAGAAGAAGTCTAATGTATTCACAGTTTTCAAACAGTTTAGAGCATTAGTTGAAAACATCACTAGAAGAACCATTAAATGTTTAAGCACTGACAATGGTGGTGAGTTTACTTCAAAGGAATTTGATAATTATTGCAAGGACGTTAGGATTAGAAGACATAACACTAATGTGTATACTCCTCAGCAAAATGGAGTTGTTGAACGCATGAATAGGACTCTCTTAGAGAGAGCAAGAAGTATGCTTAGTAACGCCAATTTGCAGAAGGAATTGTGGATAGAAGCGGTTTCTATGGCTTGTTACTTGGTAAATCAATCACCATCAACTACGATAGGATGCAAAATTCCTTAAGAGGTATGGAAAGGTTATTCATGTGATTATTCTAAACTGAAAGTTTTTGGTTGTGATGCATATGCTCTAGTTCTGAAACATAGCGTTCTAAATTAGATCCTAAATCAAAAAGATATATCTTTGTTGGATATGGTGATGGGACTAAGGGATACAGGTTGTGGGATCCTACTACTCACAAGATCATCAATAACTGAGATGTTAAATTCAATGAATCTTCACTTAATAATCCATATGTAGATGATAAATTGGAACAGGATAATGTACCTAAGCTTCAACACATTCAGTTTGAAGTTGCCATTTCAAATACTGATGATAGTGCAGATCATGAACAAGTTTGAGATGTAGATCATGAACATGTTTTAGATGTAGATCATGAAGAAGTTCCTACAGATAATAATCATCAAATTGTGGAAGAACTAGAAACATCTTTAAGGAGGTCCACGAGAATCAGACGTCCTCCTAGAAGGTATGATGATTATTTTACTTCAGTTGCTTTAACCGCTAATGATGATGAACCTTTGTGTTATCAGGAAGCTGTAGAAGGTTCTAACAGTTATAAGTGGAAAGAGGCTATGAAGGATGAGATGAAGGCGTTAGACAAGAATGCCACATGGGATCTAGTGGAACTTCCTAAAGACAAAAAAACTGTGGGATGTAAATGGGTTTACAAATTGAAAAGGGGTGTTGATGATATAGAGGATAGGTACAAAGCGAGGCTGGTCGTGAAAGGTTTTTCTCAGAAATAAGGCATTGACTTTCATGAGATATTTTTACAAGTTGTAAAAATTGTTTCAATTCGGATTGTGTTAGCATTAGTTGCTTTACTTGATTTAGAATTACAACAACTAGATGTCAAAACTACATTTTTACATGGAGATTTAGATGAGGAGATTTACATGGAACAACTGAAAGGGTTTGTTCAAAATCGCAACAAGAAATTTGTTTACAAGCTCAAGAAATCATTGTATGTTCTGAAGCAGTCGCCTCGACAATAGTAGAAGAAATTTGATTCTTTCATGATGAGTCAAAATTATATAAGAAGTGAATATGATCATTGTGTTTACTTTAAGAAATTAATAAATGGCATGTTCATTATCTTAGTGTTATATGTTGAGATATGCTTTTAGCAAGCAAAAGCATAACAGAGATCAACAGGTTAAAGGCTTAGATGGCTAGGACGTTCAATATAAAAGATCTTGGAGCAGCAAGACAGATTTTGGGCATGGAGATTTTCAGAGACAGGAGCAATGGTAAGATGTGGCTATCACAAAAGAAGTATATTGAGAAAATACTCTTGAGGTTTGGAATGAACAATGTGAAGCCTGTTTCAGTCCCTTTAGCTTCCCATTTTAAGCTTTCTTCAAGTTTATGTCCTAACACAAATGAAGAAAAGGAATATATGTCTTGAATTCCATATGCCAATGTAGTAGGTTGTTTGATGTATGCGATGGTTTGTACTCGATGAGATATTTCACATCCAGTTGTGGTTGTCAGCAGGTATATGGCAAATCCAGGAAAAGAACACTGGTCAGTAGTGAAATGGGTGCTTCGGTGTCTGAGAGGCACAAGTGATTACTGTATCACTTATAACAGGAGTAGTGAATTTGTTTGTGGATATGTTGATTCCGATTTTGTAGGTGATTTGGATAAGAGAAGGTCAACTTCATGGTATGTCTTTACTCTTGCAAGTGGAGCTATTAGCTGGATGTCAAAGCTACAGAACATTGTTGCTTTATCCACTACAGAAGCATAATACATAGCTGCTTCACATGCTTGCAAAGAAGCGGTTTGGTTGAAAGGTTTGTTTGGTGAGTTTGGTAGGTTGCAAGACAACATCAAGTTATTTTGTGATAGTCAAAGTGCAATTCATTTGGCTAAAAATCCGGCCTATCATAGTAAATCAAAGCATATACCTATCAAGTACCATTTTGTAAGACAGGTTATCACTGAAAGGGGAGTCTCTCTTGAAAAGGTGCATACAAAGAAAAACTGTGCAGACATGTTCACAAAACCATTTTTGTTAGAGAAGCTATGATGGTGTCTGGCTTCTCTTCGCTTGCAGAAAAGATAAAAATAATAATGAAACAGGGTATCAGGCTAATTTTTGTCAAGGTGGAGATTGTTGAGATTTTCTTTTAATTAAATTTGGAGAAAATCTCATGAATGTGACAACAATAGGATGTGTTGCTAAATTGACTCTTTTTAATTCTGATGAGGAGTTAATGCATCCTATATTTGTTGTGAGTGAATTTATGATTCAGTTTCTACTCCCAGCTATAAAATGTAAGCCCGTAGAGGCAAATGATCATGAGGAATGTGAGGTGAGTGGAAGAGATGTGCAGATGCAAAACTCTGCTATTGTAATTCTCCTTTTGCTGAATGAGATTACCGATGCTCTGTTTGGTGGATGTAGCCCAGATTGGTTGGGTGAACCACATTAAAATCTACGACTCTTTATAGTCTTCTGTTGTGTGTCTATGTTTTATTTAATTTTTTCCACTGCTGAACTCAACAAATATATTTATTTATTTATTTAAATTTAATTTAATTTTTATTTAATTTGACAAAATCAAATTGTTTTAATTAATAATTATTAGTATAGTTATAGTTTTTACTTGTGGCTTGAGGAGCCATGACCATAGTTATCATTATTTTATTTTTATTTTATATTTTTTGTAATTTGATCAAGTCAAATTGTTGACATAACATAATAGGATACTACAAGAGAACATCTCTTCTATAGTAAGCTAAAGAACACCTCTCAACACAATTACAACATCTATTTGATATTGCACTCGAGAATACCTCTAGATACCAAAAATTAGATTGCATATCAAAATAAAAATATTAAATTTAAATTTTAGAAATATATTTCATACCTGTTATATATTGAGTTGTCTTTAGTGCAACTTTTTGGAAGCTTTTTCGGTGGATTTTTCCAGTCTAATTTCTCTAAAATATGAAGGAATTTACTGAAATGACAAGTTTTATGGATAACCTTTGCACAATCAAAGTGCCCTAGAGGTTTTTGAGAGTGCCGAATTCATATATACAGTAAAAAACTAGTTTAAATAATACAAGTCAAGATTTCACCTCAATTTTTTCCGCTAAATTCCAATACTAGCAACTCCAAAAAATCACACTAAAAACAACTCCATTATATATTGTTTTTAATAAAAAGTGAGTTCAATCTTATTAAAAATAAACCAGAGAAACAAAATTATTGTAAATCTTCTTTATATTAATTAATTATTTGTTCATCTCAAAGCATTTTTAAAATATACTTATAATAAATTCATTATAAAATCCATAAACATTCATTTTGATTTGACAATATATTATCCTTCGGTAACTTATAAAAGGTATTAATTCGTGATTCGCCATCTTTAAGTCACTCATTCAATGATATCTTAAATGGTTTATAACATGTAAGAGTAAGTTCACAGAAAAACACACTATCTCATCTTTAATGAGCCAATCACATTTTTAGAATCATATTTATAATGCATACTTTATAAAGGAATAATTTTATTTATATATGAAATAGAAATTGTTTTTTGTTTTTTGTTTTTTGTTTTTTTGTTTTTTGGGTCAAAATCAAAGCTATAATTTTATAGAAAATTATGATTTTTTTGTTCATTAAAAATTTAAATATATTTTTAAATGTATAATGTATTTAGTATTATGAAAAAACTCCAAGCATTGGAATTTTACATATTAAATAATTTAAATTTAAGTTTTTAAAAATTTCTACTAGTTAAAGTTTTGGTTAAGCATTGGAATTTTACATATTAAACAATTCAAATTTAAGTTTTTAAAAATCTCTACTAGTTAAAGTTTTGGTTGAGTTAGCTTTTGCGAGCTTTGACACTAGGGTTTCGTGAAGTCAACGTCATCGATCTGTTGAAGGGATCAGATAGCAAGCTAATCAATTTCGTTGCTAGGGCTTCACAAGTCCATCTAGGTGACGTATAGGCACATTGTTCCTGTGGCAAACTCAAATACAAAACCTTTCTACCACAAATAAACTTCAAATGACCCTTTATAATTATATCGCACTTTCCAGAAAATATCTCAACTTCACGATTTTAACCATATCGCACATTGCATATAACATATATCGCAATGTTCAATATTTTTCGATTTCACAAATCGCTGCAAAAACCTTATTGGATATCGCAATTACTACAATTAACTTGTGATAACTTAACATATAAAGATAAAAATTGTCGATAGTGATGTGGCAAAATATTATATCGGCGCGGTGTGATATTTGACTTAAGTTTGGGAATTACAATGCGAACAAGGAAAATTGGGTTTTGGCCAAAATTACAACACAACAGTTTTGTGATAACCACAGTAATTTACCTAAGTTTTTTTCTAAGTCTTGAAACTTGATTTATCCCACAGAAATGCACTAAAACAAGTTTAAATTCGGGTTTCTAATGCGGAGACAATAAATCGTAAAAATAGAAGGATAATACCCAGATTTTAACTCCTGTTGTAAGTGATCCTTAGCAATTTTTGGATGAATGCACACACACAAGAACAATTACTTGCACATCCATACTTCAATCAATTACTCATAAAATAAAAATTATAGAGTTCTTTTTCCCTTCTCAGCTTGATTACATCAATATTATCTCTCTTTGTCCTCCCTGTCTCTCGCTCTATCCTTCCTTTATACTAAATGCACTCACTATTTTTAACAAAATAATAAATAAATCCTTATTCCAAGTTTCCATGTATTTCATTCTAACAGTCTTATCTTTTTCCTCCTAATTTAGAATTTCTCTAATTATTACAATAAATAAATAAAAGTAAATTCGAGAGATCCAACCCTCTCTACTAAAAGATAATTTGACCACACAGGTTGGTGAAATTCATCTCATGCGGTGCTACTGCATCAGACTCCCAGGGAAGAAAGGAATCATCCATCAAAATTTCGGGATTTACTCCATACTTCTGTAATTTTGTTGTTTTCAACCAACTGGCATCCTCCACTATCTGTCCCTTCCATTTGACTAGATATTGAAAATAAATCTGTCCTCTGGTTCTTTTAGCTACTCTCCTCTCTAGAAAAACTTCCACCTCTTTCTTAATTGTCTTCGGCTTTTGTTCTTTCCAATTCAAAGTCTGAACTTCATCTTCTGCAGGTTCATCCCATAGCTCTGCCTCTGGCTCCTTGTATGGGTAAAAATCTGCAACATTGAAGATTGGAGATATACCAACTCCTTTTGGCAACTCAATTTCATAGGCATTGGTTGAAATTTTTCTTATAATTCTGCATGGCCCTATCTTTTTCATATTTAATTTTTTATAAGTCCCAACAGGAAACCTTTCTTTTCTCAGGTACACGATGACGAGATCGCCGACTTGGAATTCTTTTTCTTTCCTCCTTATATTAGCTCTTCTTTTTTATTTGCTACTACTTTCCTATAATCTTTCTTTGACATCTCCCTGTAGCCCCTGCATCTGCTCTATAAAATCTTCCGCCTTTACGCTCCTTGTCTCCTATTTGCCCAAATTTTTGAGCTCATACACACCTCTTGGATTCATCCCAAAAACAATATGGAATGGACTCATCCCAGTACTCCGATTAGGAGTATCGTTATAATAAAACTCGGCATGAGCAAGTGCTAAATCCCACTGCTTAGGATTTTTATAGACTAAGCTCCTCAATATATTTCCAAGCTTCTATTTACTACTTCGGTCTGTCCATCCATTTGAGGATGATAGGTTGAGCTGAAACTAAGGTTTGCACCTAGTTTATTCCATAGAGTTCTCCAGAAGTGCCCAACAAACTTTGTATCCCTTTCAGACACAACACTTATAGGTAGCCCATGCAACCTTACAATTTCTGAAAAAAACATATTAGCAATATGAGTTGCATCACTAGTCTTCTTGCATGAAATAAAATGAGCCATTTTCGAAAATCTATCTACAATAACATAGATAGAATCATTTTTCCTTTGAGTTTTTGGCAAACCCAAAACGAAAACCATACTAACTGCATCCCAAGGCCGGTTTGGTACTCGCAATGGCTGGTACAATCCGGTATTTTGGCTTCTCCCTTTAGCGTGCTGACAAATCCTGCATTTCTCAACAAATATCTTAACATCAGTTTGCATCTTTGACCAGTAGTAAAAAGCATTTACCTGAGAAAATGTCATATCTTGTCCAAAGTGTCCAGATAAGCCTCCCTTGCATTTTTCTTTAATTATGTTTTCCCTCATAAAACATTTGGGAATCACAGCTTGTTATTTTTAAACAACAAACCTCCTTGGATAAGATAATTGTAAATTTTTGTAGATGTTCTATGCTTGATGCAATTTTACTTTTATAACAGCAATCACATAAATAGTTAAGTAAAATGTTGATAGAACATACCAATGGATCTATAGAAGACAAACCAGAAACATGGGAATGTGTTGGTGCGTTACGGCAATCCGCAGGATGCTTCAACCAACAAAGTCTTCTTGGTCGGCCAACCCAAAATGTGTCACAACAGTCCTCAAATCAATTATCCAGTCAACTCAAAGTCAACCCCAGAAAAATTCAACGTAGTCCAGGAAAAAGTCAACGCAAGGCAACAACAAGAAATTCAACGCAGATCCAACTTCGGTCAAATTTTTGGCCTCGATTTTTGTGCCAATGAGTACGGCCTACAAAAATCGAACTCTCCACAAAATTTCAGCTCAAACGGACCATGTGTTGACCAAAGTCAACGCTGGTCAAACTTGCCCAGAAACCCTAACTGCAGAAAATTTGCTGCGGTAAATTTCATCCTTTAGCTGTAGTAGATTCGTCCTTCTTCTCACGTGGGAGATGAAACTGCTTCTCAAATGCTTGTAGATAATGAGAAGTGTGTGGATGAGATGAGTAAAAAGCTCTCCAATGTTGACTGTATTTATATCCATCATTGAGGTGTGTGACACATCTGTTGGGGGTGTAAAACCTTAAGGCCAACCTGCACTTAAATTTATTATAAATAATAAATTCAAAATAAATGTTCTGCTCATCAGATTAAAATCAATTTTATATCGATTTTACACCTCTCGGAAAGAGGAATCCAATACAAATATTGGTATCTTCATCTGAGCATCACAAGATGGAGTTTGGACCTAGTTGTCCAAATTTAACACTCCCTCTCAACTAGGGAGAACTCCATCCACCAGTGCAATCAAACATCGTGTGTCATCCCGCCGTAACTTGCTTTGCTGGCCTCTTTATTTCAGAACAGAAGTGGGTCAGTCACAAAGACATCATCCCCCGGCTGAAAAATTCAACCCAGAGGTTCGAAACCTCTATCATACTCACAAAGAGTCTCTAACCAACCCGAAGTTGGTTCATCTGACCCGAAGTCAGGCGGAGGTCCGAGACCTCACTAGACTTGATCCCAGATCAAGTGGTTAGACCGTGCCATCCTAGATAGAGAGTACGGAAATCTCTTATGCGTCCATCAGTCTTTGCTACTGGTCTCTAGATTTTCCCATCTCATTGGCCAAATGAGAGGTACTTCCCATGAGCCCTGAACTCAATGGGTAGGATGCATACGGGGCACAAATAATGAGAGGTGAACCAACTTAATAATCACAACAGTGGGGTACAAGCACACCAACAAGGTTTGGCAAGCCTAGCCTTGTGGTTTGCTCATAGCTTCGAGAAGCTGTCCCCAAAGCCCCCCAGAGCTCCTCGAGCTCATCGTCCAATAGGACCCACATCATAGGGTCGTTCCACGATACCAAGTCTCTCACAAAAGGTTAGTAACTTGACCTTCCCTAGGGGCTTAGTGAGAATATCCGCGACCTGCTCATCAGTTCCTATATGATCGAGCCTTACGGCGCCTCGCTGTACCATATCCTGGATGAAATGGTACCTGATATCAATATGCTTGGATCGGTCGTTGAACACAGGATTCTCGGTCAAGAGAATCCCACTCTGGTTATCACAGAGTATCACGGTGGTATCTAGCACATGTCCAAATAGCTCACTAAAGATGTTTCACAACCAAACTGCTTCACAACAGGCCATACTTGCTGCAATGTATTCGGCCTCTGTGGTGCTCAAAGCCACCGATTTATCCTTCCTGCTCATCCATGAAATCGAAGCAGAACCAAGATTGAAGCAGCATCCCGATGTGCTCTTACGATCCACCACACTGCCAGCCCAGTCGGCATCAGTATATCCACGGAGTGTCACGCTCCCGACAGTGTATCTCAGCCCATGGTTTATCATGCCTCGAAGGTATCTCAGAAGATTCCTGGCACCAACCCAGTGAAAGTGATGAGGTTCAACCATCTGTTGACTCAAAGTGTTCATTGCAAAACATATATCTAGACGGGTGTTCACTAAGAACATCAGGGCCCCTACGAGTTGACGATACTCAGTAGGATTTTCAAATACGGGCCCAGCAGCGCTACCACTCAACTTCTTGAAGTTGAGTTCCATTGGTGTTGACACGGACTTGCAGTCCACCATACCAAATCTTTCTAGAAGTCTCACAATGTATTTTCCTTGAGAAAGGAAAATCTCTCCAGGTCTCTGCCAGACCTCCAGGCCTAGGAAGTAGTGCATCAGTCCTAGGTCCTTCATCTCGAACTCAGCAGCGAGCTCCCTCTTGCATTGATGAGAGGGTCAGCGCCCGTCAGGAAGAGGTCGTCCACATACAACACTGTAATGAGAGGCTTCCCCCGGACAACCTTGAAGTAAAGGTTCGTATCAGCATTACTTCGAGTGAAGCCCGTTTCATAAAGTAGCTACCTATCCTCTCGTACCAAGCTCGGGTGCTTGCTTCAACCCATGTGAGGGATTTCTTCCAACTCGCAGACATGAGTGTCCCGATCCTCGACTTTCAAACCCTGCAGGTTGTTATACATACACCTCTTCTTTTATTGCACCATGCAGAAGCTGGATTTGATATCCATCTGACAGAAGACTCCATCCTTCCGTAGAAGCAAGGGCTATGATTGATCGAATGGTGGTATATCGTGCTGTGTGGGCCATGTCATCATAGTCTATTCCTTCCTTTGAGAGAGCCGTGGGCACAAATCTTGCCTGAACTTTCAAAGATTCCACTCATCCATGCTCGATCTTGAAGAGCCATTTTGAGGTGACAACTGATTTGTCCTTTGGTCTTGGAACCACATCCCATCGTCATTATCGGGAGAATCCTTCTTATACTTGGTTTTAGCAACATCAGTAGCAGTGGATGGAGGTTCTTGTATCTTACCCAATACATAGTCCATGAGATCATGGTCTTCCAATTTGAGATCTAATATCATCTTCCAAGCATGGAAGTCATCCCTTCCAGTCAGCTTGTCATCCTCCTTGAAGTCAGAACTTGTGGAACTCATTTTTCTCAGTTGGTGATTGCTATAAGTTAGGGCTTGTCTTCACCTCAGCTCTGATACCATGTAAATTTTTGTAGAGGTTCTATGCTTGATGCAATTTTACTTTTATAACAGCGATCACATAAATAGTTAAGTAAAATGTTGATAGAACATACTAGTGGATCTATAGAAGACAAACTAGAAACAGGAGAATGTGTTGGTGCGTTACGGCGATCAGCAGGATGCTTCAACCAGCAAAGTCTTCTTGGTCAGCCAACCCAAAATGTGTCACAACAGTCCTCAAATCAATTATCCAGTCAACCCCAGAAAAGTCAACGCAGTCCAGAAAAAGTCAACGCAGGGAAGCAACAAGAAAGTCAACGCAGCTCTAACTTTGGTCAACTTTTTGACCTCGATTTTTGTGCCAATGAGTACTGCCTACAAAAATCGAACTCTCCACAAAATTTCAGCACAAACGGACCATTCGTTGACCAAAGTCAACACTGGTCAAAGTTGCCCAGAAACCCTAACTGCAGAAAATTTGCTGCAGTAAATTTCATCCTTTAGCTGCAGTAGATTTCGTCCTTCTTCTCACGTGGGAGATGAAACTGCTTCTCAAATGCTTGTAGATAATGAGAAGTGTGTGGATGAGATGAGTGAAAAGCTCTCCAACGTTGACTGTATTTATATCCATCATTGAGGTGTGTGACACATCTGTTGGGAGTGTAAAACCTTAAGGCCGACCTGCACTTAAATTTATTATAAATAATAAATTCAAAATAAATGTTCTGCTCATCAGATTAAAATCAATTTTATATCGATTTTACACCTCTCCGAAAGAGGAATCCAATACAAATATTGGAATCTTCATCTGAGCATCACAAGATGGAGTTTGGACCTAGTTGTCCAAATTTAACAATTTTCTATTGAATATTTTCCTATATATATATATATATTTGAAATGATTTCCTAAATTACTATATTAAGGTATAATATTTGTATCTTCAAAAAATACCTTGATGTTCAAAATGCAAGCCTCAAACAAAACGGTGATAATCAATAAGCCAGTATGCAACAAAGCACCACCACGTTGGTTCCAAAGCCAAAAATCCTCAGAAAGCAACCTGCTTGGGCAGGATCTTTAACCTGGGACAATCCTCATACTATGTGAGCCTTGAGGTGTAATAGACAGTCTCTAGTCCCATTGACTTATTATTTGCTCATTTGTGGACATTAATAAAATTATCTTACCTAATTTCATATGTCTAGGATGATGATAAAAGTTGCTAGAAGGAGTGATATTGGGTATCTGACCAAAGCCTTGTAACTCTGTTCTTCAAGTTAGTCTGGAAGCCCCATTTCATTTTCTTGTTTAAAGTCCTGGTTGATCTGTTGTTTTGTAAGTGTAGTTCCAGGTACCTAAGTCTGAAGGAACTAGCTGGTCATATTTTTGTACCCTAATATTTTCAAAGCATAATCACTCTTTATCTTTAAATTTTGATTTTAGTTAAGTTTTGGCTGAAGAAGGGCTACCGTGTTATCCCTTTTTTGTAATTTTTTTATGTTATAATATATTCTAATACAGTTTCTTTTAAAAAACTAAAGTGGATACAAAAATGTGGAACAAACCCATGACAGGCTTTCTGTTGTACAGGTCTAGGGGAACTGTTCTGCAATGCAAAACCAGGATACCTAGGTTTTGCAAATGAGATAACTGTAAGTTAGGCATTTCTTACATTTTGTTTCATGTGCTCTTGGATCCCAACATAGTAACTATAGATATTAGTTACTTCAAATCTTTTCCCTAGTCATCTAGTAGTTGTGGCCACATTCAGGTTGAAGCTGATGAAGCATATCCAAGTTCTACAATGACAGTGAATAAGGTTGATGAATTTCTAGCAGAAGCTATTTCATCCTCATGTGAGGGAATTATGGTTAAAGCTCTTGATGATAGTTCTGAGTATGCCCCATCAAAGCGCTCTGATTCTTGGCTAAAGGTTTGTTCCACTATAGTAAAGCTTATTGACAGGATGCTGATGTGAGCAAGCTTTAGATTATTAATTGGTGGTATTGTGATAGACAAGAGCAATTCCAAGGAGACATTAGAATTTTGTTTTGCATGCCCTGCATCTGGTATTATACACATCAAACTTACATGCAGCATCCCAGTAACTTTGGACAGTGAGATACACTAACATCTCCAACTGTTTGTTTTTAGGTTAAACGAGACTACGTGGAAGGTTTGCATGACACTCTTGATTTAGTTCCAATTGGTGCATGGCATGGAAACGGAAGAAAAGCTGGGTGGTAATTGACTAGAGTCCTATTTGTACTAGTTTTTGTTTTTAAATGCCCAATTATTTAATGTTTTCCATGTTGATTTTTCCACCTTAATCATCATTTTGAAAAAATAGTCCTTCGAAAATGGGCAAGTGAATTGTGACCTCTACATACCTTTTTTTGCTAAATCCTTGAACCAATGCATGCTGTATCCTTTTGTTTTCTGCATACGTTTTTTTGAAATCATAGAACCAATGCATATTTTATCCTTTCATTTTCTTGCTAAGAAACGTAGTTTTGTAAATTTCAGGTTCAGTCCATTTCTTCTTGCATGCTATGATCCCGATTCTGAAGAATATCAGAGTGTTTGTCGAGTTATGTCTGGATTCTCTGATGCCTTTTACAAGGAGGTATGTTTTTCTGCATCAGTATGTACATGTGATAGTTATCAATCATGACTGGTCAATATTAGTCAGACAAAGATTGAAATTGCAGATCAAAACATTAGGAAAACAAATGGAGGTTACTCGATAAACCAGTGCGATCAGATTCACTGATTAATTGGATATTAAAATACAAAATATTTATTTTGAAAAATTCAACAATGGGAAGATCACCATTTTCGGAAAGGAGTGCTTTAGGTAGCATCGGAGCACATGCATGGCTGACATATTTTCAGATTTTTCCAATAAATTGCTCAGCAATATTTTTGTGTCTTTTATGAGTTTCCCAAAGTTTTGTTTTTGGGATGCTTCCTGAGTTAGTGCTATACACCATTTTTGCAGTGTTGAGATAAACCTAAAATCAAGACCGTAGAGTGTCTGTATATGAACATATTGAAATTTTATTTAAGAATAAAAGTACATTAGGTTATTAAACTAAGTTCCACTAGCTACATACATCCATCAATCATTACCTCATTCAGTCTGCCTGCACTTCAGCAATCCCATGTCTTGTTTGGTTTCTTAGTAGGTTTGGGTTCACAACTATTGTTGAATTCTCTTTGTTACTGCCAAAGTTGTATTGATTGGTTAAAAGGAACTAATCAAGGTACAGTCTGAGGGGTCACCTCTAGGAAGATCACCACTGTCACCTTAGCAAGCTATCCTCTGTACTTTACTTTGGCTCTCCTCTGATTCAAGGGGGGTGCCCCTATTAGGATTACTAAGACCAAACAATGAATTACAAGGTACTAGGCTGCTTGGAAGCGGAAGCGGAAGCAGGAGTGGGGAGTGACAATTTTCAGAACCTTCTGGGTCAGGAGCAAATTTTATATAATATATATTTTTATATATTATGCATATATGTCAACAAAAGCATGTAGAATGATGAATTAGCTATAAAAAGCATAAAAACTTGGATTAAACCATATAACATCAGTCATCTAGTAGACATGGGATTATCAACACGAGCTACATAAACATCATCTGGCTCAGAGTCTCAGGTCCTTAGACTTCTCTGCAACCTCAGTAGTAGTAGTAGTAGCAGCAAAACTAGGCATCAAAACTAAAAATCATTGGCCAACATGATCACTCATGAAACTCATCATTGATTAAGCAAAACTACTAGAAATGGGATTATCAACAAGAGTTACATAAACATCATCTAGATCAAAGTCTTCAGACTTGGATTGCTCAACCTTATAATATGGTAGAAATTGAATAAGTTTATCATGCCTAACCAATGATTTTGGTTTGAGTGAAGGGTTCATCTGCTCAACCTTATAATATGGTAGAAAAAATTTAGCATGTCTAACCAATTATTTTCCTTTGAAGGGTACATTTTAGCTAAGGCCATGGTAGAGAAGGGATTCATGCTCTTGATCAAATGCCAATCTCATACCTTCACGCATGGCAGAATCAATTGGAAACATTGCAATCCCCTAAATCTTGAACTCCTGAAAACCATTAAGTCTGTTTGATTTTGAGTGATACCTAAATATCTAGTTTCTCCATATGAAATCTAATGGGGTCAAAACCACTTTCAAACATCTTGAGTCATTTCATGGTAATGTTAAAAATTTAAGTAAAAGTATGAAAATGAAAGTTAAAGTAAAGTAATGTCACATTCACTTTAAGAATTTAACATTACCATTGATTGCCAACATTGTTAGGGTTGAGAATCTTAACCACCTATGAAAGCACTAGGGAGGGAGTGAATTTCTTTTGGCAAGAGTGACCAGGGAGCGATTTTTTTTTTTGGCGAGAGAGCACTCTTGAAATTCACTCCCAAATGGGAGCGCATCTGAAGTGTTCTCCCGGTGTTGCTCCCCTAGGGCACTTAGAGAGCAGATTCGCGCGGGGGGGTGGGGGGGTGGAGTTTTGGGGTAGCATCGGGTGTGCTCTAGCTTCGAAACTTTGTGGAGGTGCTGGAACACACGAGATCTCCAAGTCCCAAAAAGCGTTTGGAGAAATTTCATTTGGTGTAAAAATTATTCAAATAAGTAAATTTTTTAATCTGGACCCTAAGTCTAACTTAGGGAAATTAAAAACAATTAAAGTGAATTAATTTACACATGTGATGAAATGTTCTAAGTGACGTGGATCAAGTTTTCTTTTAATATCAATCGTCGATAAGAGTTTAGATCACGGTCGTTTGTTTGCCAACGAGAAAAGTATAAAGGAAAGGCTTGGGGTTAGTTGGAGAACACACACATTGCAGAAGCACTGAAGCTAAGTCGAATTTTTGGGGCGGCGTTTGCTGAGGAATTCAAAGTGAGTTTGCAGTGCAGTGAGGGCAGAAATCGACAAGGGATGATCTGATTTGTGGCTGAGAATACAACAGCAGAGAGGCAACATCGTACGAGGGCAATGTAGAGGCCAGCAGGAGGGACATAGCCCAGCCAAGTTGACGCAAAAGCCACACAGAGGGCGACGCAGACCCTTTTGGGCGACGCAGAGGCAACGTAAAGGCCTTCAGAGTGACACAAGGGCAACCTGTGCTGCGCAGAGGTTACGTTTGGCTAGAGGGGCTGATTCAGTTGCAGGAAGAGCTATGCTGAGTGTTCCAATGGGCCAGAAAGGGCTCGAATTTGTAACTCCCCGTAAAGGGTTGGATTAACCATATTTTCTGTCTCTGAGTGATAAGGTGTAGTTGCCGTGTAATTTCTCTTTAGGGCAAACCATTTCTGGTGCCCAGATTGTTGTATTGAAATTCTGCATAATAATAAAACCCTTTAGAGCTGTTGCACCGGTTTTCCCGCATTGGGTTTTTTCGGGGACATTTGTCCGAAAAATCAGTGTGATTTTGTCATATGTGCATGATGTTCAGTAAATGATCTGTATATGTGTAGGCTGCAGTTTGTATTTGCTTTAATATTTTTCTGAATACTTCAGCTAAATAACTTGTTAATTAATCAAACAAGTAGGTGAAGTAGATCAAGTCATTGCAGTAGGATTTCTATTTTGTGAAAATTCCACATGGTATTAGAGCATTGCAAATCAAGCAGATTCATCAGCAAAGCGGCTAAAGATATTAGCTGCAATAAGGGCAGCTGAAGTAGCACGAATCCAGAAGAAGGCAACGCATCACCAGAGGGATAACAGATCTTGGAAGGGTGATGCAGAGTTAGTCTTCTGATGCAAATGTTGACGCAACTCTAGAGAGGTGACGTAGAGCCAGTTTGCTCATGCAGAGGCTGACGCAGCACCAGGAGAGGGACACTGAGCCAGTTTGATCACACAGAGGATGACACAACACCAGGAGGGTGACGCAGTCCGAGTTGGTGAGTTGCTATGCAGTTTTTCGACACTGGAAGTGCAGTTTGCGATCTTCAGAAGTCGCTGGTGTGGCACAAGTTCTGTCGGTGTAGAACAATGCTTAGCAAAGGTGACAAAAGCGAGAGGAGAATAGTTGCTTAGTTGATTTGTGCCAAACAAATTTGAGATTCAATCGAGAGGGTGATCGTAGAGGACTGATTCAGGTGATTTGGCGGCGGATTTTCGGGAGGAAAATCAGTTGTCAGAGGGAGCAACTCCTCTAGAGGGTTTCTATCACCAAGAAACCCAGATCCAATCTCCTGTTGAGTGTTGCAGCAGGAAGAGGGAAAGGAGTACCTATTTCGACAGACTGAGCAGAGATGGTTTCTCATGGATAATGGAATCGTGTTGGGGCCCTTGTTTTTGTTTTGAGTTTTGAATTTTGAACTTGGACTCTTTTTGAGTTACGGAGGAATACACACGGACAACTCATTGCACATGCGACCGGGAGTTAGGGAGCTTCTCGCGATGCGGAAGCTTGCCAATGGCCCAGGAGATGGAGCAGAGAAATGCAGATGAAAGATACGACAAGCGAGGAAGTAGAACATGCTCATTTCACGTGCGAAACGAGCAAAAACGCCTTCTAGAAGATCGCGACGAGCGGGTGAATAAAAGGCAATCACCCGGCTGAAGAAGAGAGATCGGTTGATCGGTTGCTGTTGCGAGATGATTGAACGCGGAAGCAGCCGCGGAGGAATCAGACTTGTTCTCTCCATTGGTCTCTACTCTCTATGTTTTGTATTCTCTGTTCTTAGATCCATCTGTATCTGATTTACGAGTTATCAGAGAAGGAAGCTATGTAATCATGTACTCGGCTGAAGAATAATATAAAGAAGGATTGCTGTCTCTATGTTTTGGGTTATGGGTTATGATGTGTTTACACTGCTTTAAAATTTTTAAGTTGCGACTGTCTGTATACTTGATTGGTGATCTTGCATGAATATTCTGGTATATGTAATGGATTCTCTTTCTTTCTGTGGTTACGGGTTTATTCCTCGTCTGTGATTTCTTCCCCTTTCCCATGTGGTCGCGGCACGCCTCGGGTGAGACGCTCTGTTCTTCCAGAGCAGGGTGAAAATGCCGGCGTGTTACTAGACTACACCGGACCCTTGTTGGCCACAACCCTGTGAACCTGGGTCTTGCCCGCGAGACCTTATTTTTTCGCCAACAAATGGTTCCGTTGCCGGGACCTGCATGTTCTGAGGGGATCTAGATCATGGTCTCGAGGATCTTTGAAGGAGCAATACGGCGATGGTGGGATGATCATCTTGACCATTTTATTACTCAGCAGGCGGAGCTGATCAAGAAAAAGGAGGCGGAGGTCAGGGAGCTTGTTCTTTTCTCTGACTCGGCTAGCGATACGTACGAAATTTTCTGGGGAAGGTTTCCCACGGATCTTTACAACTGGTTGCGGAGGTTACGAACGAAGGCGGCCCAAGAAGGCTTGCGGAAGATAAACCGCAGGTGGGCGCACGAAGACTTGGTAGCGCTACACCGGGTAGATACTGAACTAACCCGCGCAGTGGAGTTTTGGGTAAAGACCACGTTGGAAGGATACGTTGTGGAGTTTGCCGCTGAGTGCTACCAGTCTTTCTCGGAGGCTGAGGCTGTGTTTCACTCAGGGCTGAGGGGAAAACTGTTGAAGGAAATTCCGCTGTGGATCAAAGCCCTAATGGTGGACGAAGGGTTGATTGAATTCCACAAAACGAGTATGGAAGCGTAAGCCACCCGTACTGGGGGAAGGATTGAGGGGACCGATGCTGTGTAGATTGTAGGAGTAGGGAACGGGGGATGGACGTTGAGGCCGCATGCAAGTTGCGGGAGTTACGTGCACATCGGCGGGCACAGATCGCCGATAGGTGGCGAAGAAGGGTAATGAGAGATTTGAAGAGAAGGGAGATCGAGAAGAAGAACCAGAAGGAGGCGCCTCAAAGGACAAGAACCATGGGATTGGATACCCGGACAGGAGACGGGACAGCAGCAGACGTAAAGTGGGTGCATGGGAGCCCGAGGATGCGAGAAAGAGCAGTAATGATTAACAAGGATAAGGAAAAGATGCAGCCCGAAGAAAGTTCCGATGATGAATGGTACGACATAATGCAGCAGATGTTTCAGGATCAGACGGCACCCACCCCTCCAGGCAGCCCTACGTCACACCGTCCGCATGGCCAGGATCCTGACCTTCCCCTGGTACTTTATCAACCTTTAAGAAATATTTTTGTTCAGTTACAAGCATTAAGTCAGTTATCTAGTAGTTCAGCGGCACCGGTAACGCCCAGTAGCAGCAGCGTTACGAGTAGTAGTTTTTTTCCTAGCGGGACCGTTACGCAACCAGGACCCGGAGGTTTTATCTTGGTTAATTCGCCGTCGGTATACATGGCGGGATCTTTCACCCGGTACCCAGAGTTCTCTGGCCGGGGAAACGACGATGTAGAACAACACTGGTATCTGTGCGAAGCCATCTGGAGGGCTCGACAGACACCGGATGCAGGGAAGTTGATAGAGTTTCAAACCACGCTCAGAGAGAGAGCTCTACGGTGGTTCATCAAGTGGTCTGAGGCGCACCCTAATCCTGTAATTGCGGACGTAAAGCGGGATTTTGTCCGCGAATTCAAGCTCCCCCAGACGGACCAGCAGGGCCTGTCCGAGCTGTGGGAAATTAAGCAGAAGGAAGGCGAAACCGCATGGGAGTTGATGCGGCGATTCAAGGACGCGATCGGGAAACTGAGCTACCCGATCGATCCAAACCACCAGAGGGACTGGTTCATCAAGGCTCTACTTCCCTTGACGCGAACCCCTCTCACTCAGCAGAAGATTGATAATCTGCAGGATGCTTTGGAGCAGGCCATGAAGATTGAAGCCATGGCGGGATACCCCCAGGAATACAGGGGGGGGCTGGCGCCGCAAGACCCTTCGCTGATAGGGTTGCAACACCAGATCGCCAGTTTGACGGAAAAGCTCAGGGAAATTCAGCCAGCAAGACCGGCGCGACCGAATGTTTGGTGTACTCATTGCCTGGTCGAGGGGCACGTCGCAACCGAATGTCCTCGGTTGCGCGGCGCGGGAGTTGGACCCTCAGTTGCGGCTATCCAGGGGGGGCCACCACCAGGGGGTGGCACGGAAATGAACCCG
Organism: Pinus albicaulis; assembly: GCA_034641835.2. Lineage (NCBI taxonomy): Eukaryota > Viridiplantae > Streptophyta > Pinopsida > Pinales > Pinaceae > Pinus > Pinus albicaulis. Next base: position 654,353,648 of record CM076579.1, on the reverse strand, counting down.
CAGGGGGTATACCAGACGCAACAGGCCTTTGCGGGGTTTCCACCACAACCGGGGTCCTCCACCCCAGAATACTGTGAAATTTGCCGAACGATAGGGCATCCTCCTCGGATGTGCCCGATATTACAGAAGTACTCCACGGTGCCGAATAACGTATACTGCGAATTCTGTGTGTCCACGACGCACAACACGGAGCAGTGCAGGGCGCTAGACGCACTTGCGGATCGACTGGATCGGCCCTCGTACCGGGTCAACGAGGCTGCGAGGGGAAGAGGTGGCGGCATGCGGGGAGGCCGAACGGGAGGACGCGGGCCGGTAAAATGCTACAACTGTGACCAGGAGGGTCATGTGGCTCGCGAATGTCCCCTTCCGCGACGACCCTGGTGCTCCCAGTGCCGGGTCAACGCCCACGCCACTGAAGATTGCCCAGAACTCGTTAAAAAGTGGGAAGAGCGGGCGCGGCAGAGGGCCACGAATCTGATAGGCTCAGAACCGCGAGGGGTCGCAACCCCTGACATGCAGAATGTTGCGATAATAACGAGAGGCGGAAAGAAGACTGGTGAGGATGCCCACGAGAAGGAGCCGATACGAGTGGTGCGGCCGGCATCCCCAAAGAAGTTGATTCGGCCCGAGGTGCAGAAGAAGTACTTTCAGGAGGCGGTTGAGGCATTCGCCCAGCTGCGAAAAGAAGGAGGGCTGGAGGAGCCCCAGCTGCCGGAAACCGGGGATCAGAACGCCGCAGATGCTGTAGTTGCGGACTGGCTCCGGCTGTTTCTCAGGATTGTTGATGACACCGTGCTGTGGCAGCAGCTCAGACAGGTGTTGGACGGAGCGCTGCAGGGGCGCGCAGAACCCAGAAACTTGGTAGACACTACGCCTCAATACGTGCAGCGTGTCAAGCGAAACAAGCAACGAACGGGCAAAGAATTTCGACTTAACACACAGATCGCAGGATTCCAAATCAGCGACACGATGTTGGACCTGGGGTTCGACGTCAACATATTGCCACGAAAGACATGGGAGGCTCTTGGAAAGCCCCGGCTCGCCTATTCCCCGATCCAACTTAGGATGGCAAACCAGTACTGTATTTTGCCAATCGGCCGACTCGAGGGTGTCGAAGTTGATGTTGCGGGGGTAAAGACATATGCCGACTTTGAAGTTATTGATATCATGGGCGATAAGGACCCCTATCCTGCTTTACTTGGCATTGATTGGGCTTTTGAGAATTATGTGATCATCGATCTCAAGAAGGAGCTGATGATTTTTGAGGATGGGGAGGTACGGGTGACTCAGCCTCTCGACCCGTATCAGGGACCGCAATACACAGAACCGGTGGATAGTCGGGAGGACGCTCAGATAATGGACCACCTCTATCAGATGACCACCGGGAGGCGGGACGATTATATCAACCCGACCGCAACAAGATCTATCAGTTGGCGGAGTGTGCAGAGCTCGGAACTTGGATCCGAGCTTGCATGGGAAGATTGGCAGCAAGGGGGATACGAGACCACCACGCGGCGATGTGCCGCCATCGCGCAGGTCCGGTGGGTGGGGACTGAGATCCGCGGGTACCCCACGTTGTCAAACATGCAAGCAGTAAATACTTTTATCCTCAAGGTGGAAGACCGGGTCCCAGAAGAATGCCGGATACCCCTGTTGGATGTGGCTCTGAAGTCAACATCAGGACGATGGTGGAACAATCACCGCAACACTCTGCTGCGATGGGAGCTGGTGGTGGATGCACTACGGGCACGCTTCAAAGAGGATGAAGGGCCCTGTATTACATTTAAACACCATGGAGACTCAGACCCGCGACAGCACTTGCGGGCGTGCGAGGAACAGTGGCGCAGCGCCAGGTACCCTGAAGAGTTGTGGGTCCACAGATTTATACACTCCCTGGGTACAATCCCCTAGGCCTGGTACCTAGCGGAAGAGCGGAAACGGGGAACCCGCTCTTGGCAAGCAGTTGCGGAGAAGTTCGTCCAGAGTTTCTCATTCGAAGGGGAGACGACACAGGAATCTCAGGCCCTACAAGCCGTCAAGGAGGTTCTGTTTTTCCGCCATCCCGAGCCCAATGAGGGACCGGTGGCGTCACGTTCAAGGGTGAAGAGCGAGTTGGTTTTCCAACGGGTTGACGGCGAACTAGGGGACGACAGTTTGGAGGACCTGAGGCATCTCCATTTTGACGAGAAGGAGGGCGAGCGGAGTGTCCGCGACGAGCCAACGACAGAAGGAGTCCATTTGCAGCCCCTAAAGACAAAGAAGCTGAACATAGGAACGGAGGAGAAACCGAAACTGGCAACGGTGGGAGATTACTGGGACGCGGAGACGACCAGAGAAATCTTCAGCCTCCTTCGGGAGTATGAAGATCTATTCCCGTCTTCAGTTGCGGATCTGAAGGGGATCAAAGGGGATTTGGGTGAGATGCGCATCACACTGAAACCAGGAGCCAGGCCGGTCAAGCACCGACCCTACCGGTTAAATCCACGCATCAAAGAGAAGGTAAAGATGGAGATCGATAAAATGCTGGCTGCAGGTCTCATCTTTCCTGTAGAGGAATCTGAGTGGGTAAGTCCCATTGTCATCCAGAACAAGAAGGATAAAGCGGAAATTCGGGTCTGCGTAGATTACCGGAGTTTGAATAATGCTTGTATTCAGGATCCGTTTCCCACTCCCTTCAGCGACGAAGTACTAGATCATGTCGCGGGAAACGAAGCTTACTCTTTCACGGATGGGTTTTCGGGCTACCATCAGGTGCGCACCGCTGAAGAGGACAAGGCAAAGACGACATTCACAACCGAGTGGGGATCATTCGCATACCATGTCATGCCGTTTGGACTGAAGAACGCGCCAGCCGTGTTTTCCCGGATTGTTATTGCTGCTTTCCGGGAGTATATTCACAAATTACTGGAAGTCTATATGGATGATTGGACCGTTTACAGCCTGCTGAAGAAACACGCCTCCCTGTTGCGTGTTATGTTCGATCGGTGTCGCCAGCTGCAGATTTCCTTGAATTTGAAGAAATGTATTTTTGCAGTACCATTCGGCACACTCTTGGGTCACGTGGTGTGTAAGCAAGGGGTCTGCGTTGATTCCGCCAAGGTCGCGGTGATTGTCCACATGGAGGCCCCCGAGACCGTGAAGCAGTTGCGGGCATTGCTCGGGCACACTGGATACTACAGGCGTTTTATCCGCAACTACGCCAAAATCACTGCCCCTTTGGAGAAACTGTTGCGGAAGTCGGAAGCTTTTGAATGGACAGCAGAGTGCAGGAAGGCACTGGACCCGTTAAAAGAGAAATTGGCGACGGCACCCATTCTCGTTCATCCAAACTGGGATAAGCAGTTCCATGTGCACATTGATGCATCCGGGATTGCACTTGGCGCCGTATTAGCGCAACCCGGGGAAACGACAGTTGACCACCCGGTATACTTCGCCAGCCGACGCCTATCTAATGCGGAGAAGAATTATACCACGACCGAGCGGGAGGCACTGGCAATGGTGTACTCTCTCCAGAAGTTCCGCCACTACCTTCTGGGCGGTAAGTTTACATTTTTTACGGACCATTCGGCCTTAAAATATCTGGTCAATAAGCCTGTATTGGAAGGAAGGATCTGCCGATGGCTTCTCCTCTTTCAGGAGTTTACGTTCGATGTAATTGTTAAACCGGGCCGGCTAAATGTCGGGCCTGATCATTTGTCCAGATTGGAGTCGGGGGAAAACGACGGTCCGTTAGATGATCAGCTTCCGGATGCTGATCTGTTTCGCGTTGAAGCGGTCCCAGACTACCTGACTGACATTGCCACGTATCTGACCACAGGACAGTGCCCCGAGGATTACACGCCGCTTCAGAAACGCCACTTGGTTGTCCGGGCGGCCGATTATCAATTGATCGCAGGGCAGCTGTACAAGCTGGGCCTGGATGAGGTGTTGCGCAGGTGTGTTCTTGACCATGAACGAGAAGCGGTGATGTGGGAATGTCACAGCGGAGTTGCGGGCGGACACGTGGGGGCTAAACCCACCGCAAGGAAGGTACTTCAAGCTGGTCTATGGTGGCCGACGGTGCATGCAGATTGTAAGGCCTATGTGAAACGTTGCGATATTTGTCAGAGGACGGGACGGCCTTCGCACCGAGATGAGCTTCCGCTACACCCCGTGCATGTGTTGCGGCCATTTGAGAAGTGGGCTGTCGATTTTGTAGGGCCCATTGCACCAGTTGCTCGCCATTCCAAAGCTCGGTACATCATTACGGCGACTGATTATCTCACGCGATGGGCGGAAGCAGCAGCGGTACGCGACTGCTCCACTGAGACCGCTGCTCGGTTCATCTTTGAAAACATCATCAGCCGCTTTGGCTGCCCACGCAGCCTGACCAGTGATCAAGGCACGCACTTCATTAATGCCACGGTCAAATCGCTCCTGGAGACATTTATGATACAGCATCACAAGAGCAGTCCATACCACCCGCAGGCTAATGGCATGGTGGAAGCCTTCAACAAGATTCTGGAGAAGGGTTTGACGAAAATCTGCAACGCTCGGCGGGATGATTGGGATGAGCGGATACCAGCGACATTATGGGCTTACCGGACCACGGTAAAACGTTTGACAAACCAGACGCCATTCCAGCTGGTGTACGGCCGGGAAGCTGTGATTCCCGCCGAGTTCACCGTCCCCAGCCTTTTGATCGCAATGTCCCTTCACTTCTCAGAGGATGCGTCACTGCAGGAACGACTCCACGAGCTACAGGAGCTGGACGAAGCTCGGTTTCTTGCGGAATTCCATCAGAAGGTTCAGAAGGCCAGACAGAAAGCGTGGCACGACCACCACATCAAGACTAAAACTTTCCAAGTTGGCGGCAAAGTTCTCTTGTACGACAGCCGGTTCCAGAAGTTTCCAGGCAAGCTCCAGATGCATTGGCTGGGACCGTACTTTGTTATCGAGATCCGCGACTCAGGAGCCGTTCGATTGGCACAATTGGACGGCTCGGTTCTTCCAGGATGGGTGAATGGCGCACGCCTGAAGCCCTACCAGGAGTAGGTACCTTCTCCCTTTCCATCAATAACTCTCGCAACCGAGAGCACCCGTAGAGTAGCGTAGTTGAATAACTCTCCCGCAACCGGGATGAGCATAGTTAGTCGTTTCCATTTCTTTGCAGTCAGTCAAATAAACCGTCAGTTGCGGCATCCGTACCGCAACCGACCATGGTCGGAGCGGGCCAGTCCAGCGTGTCGCAACGCCAGTCCAGCGTGGCGGCGCACCAACCCAGTAGGACGCTTCTCCCAGTCTAGCGTGTCCTGCACGAAGGATCTGTCCTCGTGCCAGCGTTAGTCCAGGTCATAATCGTCAGTCCTTTTGTCAGTCCATAGGATAGCTCAGATTTTGGTCATAAATTCCCTTAATGGACAGTAATCATACCGTAATCATTCCCCATCAGCCGCAGTTCTCTCCGCCGTCGGGTCCGCCCATCTTCCAATGCCGCCGTCAGCAACTGTCAGATTACACACAGGCCTGCGATTGATCACACGATTATCGCAGGCAAGCATGATAGCAAGAATTAAATGCCGTTATGGAGTCTCATCAACCCCGCGCGTGCCAGCGGATGGCCGAATTTGCATGAAGGCTATCGGCGCCGGGATGACGGACCACTTCAGTTTGGAAATTTCAGCGACTCCCGAGCACTTGCAGCCTCAGAGCACTCAGAACTTAGCAGGGAGCTCCAGACGAATCATCCAGGTCTATCAGAGACGCGCCAAGATGCCGAGAGCTGTTCTCTCCGTCCCGGAACCGGTGCTGGATCACAGAATTCACCGGCTCGAATTATCACGGGTCGGCAAGTACGACAATGCGCCCTGCATGGACGCTAACTTGTCCGACCCGGCTGAGTTTCCCCATCTGCATTGGCAGACATTCATGGAACACCGCTACACACCGGGGAGCAGCTCTAACAGTCGGATGAAGGACGAATTCCGGGGTCTTCAGCAGTCGACGTTGATGAATTTACGCAGTCTCCCTGTCTTCGGCACCACTGGACCAGTTCTGCAATGCACCCGGTTCCTCCTCAGTCGGGTGCAGAACGGGTCCCTGTGGTTGAACGAGGAGATTCCAATCCATGCAGCAGATATTAGTCGGCTTACGGGGCTATGTCAATCTGGGGCAGATGTTTCCTCTGTGGGGCAGACGGCCTCCAAGCGCGCCCGGAAATTGGCCGAGAAGGACCTATACACCAAATATGGTACTCGCCGAGGTGGCAAGGGTGCCAAGATAGATTTGATCAATGTACCAGAAATCCGGTTTGCTTGCTATCTGATAGCGAGCAAGACCATGCGCCATTACACCAAGGGCGAGTGCACCTTGGACACAATTTCTATTGCGGAGCACTGCGTCAAAGGGGCCCGATTGAATTGGAGCGCGTTCGTGTTGAAGGAACTCTTCACGGCCTGCGAAGACAATTACAGACGGACCACCAGTTTTATCTACGGATACTTGCTCCTAGCCTTCGCCATGTGGAAATGGCATGTTCCTCCGATACGGACACCAGTGGAACTCACCGGGAGCCAACCGTTCGCGATGCGATACTCCCCCTGGCAGGTGTCCACGGCCCCCAGCAGCAAGCAGGTGAACGCGGAGGCGTTCCGCGAATGGTATGGGAGGATGGTCGATGTGGTGGCCTCTCAGCAGCGGGTACCCCGGAACCTGCTGGATGAATACAACGAACAAGTGTGGTTTGGCGTCAGCCATAATCACACTTTCATCCGGCCGGCTTGTGTCCCGCACCACACATTTCACATGGCGCCCTTGCGGTTCCAGTTGACCGACAGTATCTTCCACAGAGAGGTTTTAACATGGCCGGGGGTCGTTCGGCACGTTCAGGATGGAGTCATCCGATATAAATTTGATGGGATGCGGGCGGCCCAGCAGCCTGCCGAGACCAGTGCCGGGGAATCTTCCCCAGTCGCGGTAGCGATAACCACAGAGGCAGCCGGGAGCGCCGCGACCCTGCCCGAGGCACTGGTCCCCATTGTGGAGCATATGAACGACCAAGTCCGGAGACTCAATGTGGCCACCCAGGTTGTTTCTAGTAGCACCCCTATATTTCCTTCCTTTAATGAATTTCTTCTTAACCGGTCACTTGGTCTCTCCAACACTGCTTCCCTCACTTCCCCAATTCCCACTTCCCTGTTCACTTCTGCCACCCCCATCATCACGACAATGGGTGAACCGGGCCCCGAACCCGATTCCTCTGGGCCGCCCCCATCCAAGCGGGCCCGTACTGCAGATCCCGTGGTGGACCTTACAGAGGATGATCCACCAGTCACGCCGCCCACAGCTACCTTGATCCCGGAGGAACCGCTGATTGACCCAGCAGATTTCCTCAACCTTCGTTTCCCTCCCTCCTTGGTCACTCCATCCACCGCCCCATCCACCAGCAGACCACATGCCACTTCCCCCAATCCGTCCACTTCATCAGCCACTGTGTCCGATTCCTTGATCCGGGACCTCTTCGGCGGTGACCACGGGGCGGAGGTCACCTCCAGTACTGCCGCGGTGGTACCCCCTGTTGACCCCGTGGACACATCCCAGGAGCCCATTGCCACTATATTTGTTCAGCTAGACAGAGTTGGGGTTGATTCAATCAGCCCTTCCACAGCGCCAACCACGCAGCAGGACCGGCCAGAGCCTGATATGGCCACTTCGGTACAACAACAGACGCCGGTCCACCTTCCAGAGACTGCAGGCCGAGCAGCGGCCGTAGGACCGCCGTTACAGGAACAGACGCCTCAGCAGGGTGCCCCGCGCACAACGACTGCAGAACAACTGACTCCAGCACAGTTATTTCTGCTCATTCAGCGGGCGGTCGGCCAGGCCGAGCAAATTCATGCAGCGCTACAGCGGCGATGCACCGAGCAGGGGAACCAGATCACGACGCTTACTGAACAGCGCAATCAGCTACTGCAGGAGAAGACCTACCTCCAGGAACAGGCCAACATTATTAATCAGGCGCTTTCCAGCGTATGGCCGGAGGCACGGGCTCACCATGCCCCACTCCCTGCTCGCATCGAACAGGACAGCATAGCCTTACAGGCTCGCCAGCTCGGGGACATCTTCACCACCATTTGCAGAGAGAACCAGGAATTACAAGCGGCGTTGGCCGCACAGCCTACCCTCCCAGATCCGCCCGTTGATTATTCAGGACCGGTCACTGCCAAGCAGGCACAGGCAGTCAATTTACAAGAGACTCTCCATTCCACGACAGCAGCGGCTTCGGCCCTTTTACGCAGCTTGCAGGAGTGCTCCCTTGCACTGACAGTCAAAACGCAGCCCATTGCGGCTCAACTGCAACAACTCGCCACCCAAATTCGGGCGACCACAGACCAGGCCAGATTAGACCAGCTCTACGCTCAGACGGACGAGCTGGAACTTCAAATGCAGACGACCGAGGCCGCATCAGCAGCAACTAAGCACACTCTCCGGGAGATGCGGCCGCCCCTTCGCAGCCATGCCGAGGCAATGCATCAGCTGGATGCCACTGCCGAGTCCCAACTCGCCACGCTGTTCGGGGATGCACCGACGCCCATCGACGAAGCTACAGCCAACCGAATTGTTCAAGATGCTGACCTGCTTATGCAGGAATGGCAGCAAGCAGTAGTAACTTTCACGGAGCTTCGAGATGCAACACTCCGCTGGGTCCCGGAGTTGGGGCCCTTGTTTGAATCAGCAGGTGGCGGAGTACAACAGGAAAGGGCAGCAGAAGAAAGAGCAGCAGAGCAGGGCACAGAGGCCGGCGAAGGTATGGAGGTAGAGACTGTCATTTGCGATTGACTCGCGGACGAGTCAAAGGATTGTGGTCAGGGCGTGTTGGGGCCCTTGTTTTTGTTTAAGTTTTGAATTTTGAACTTGGACTCTTTTTGAGTTGCGGAGGGAATACACATAGCTAACGCGACCGCACCCGCGACCAGGAGTTGCGGAGCTACCAAGGCGGTGCGGAAGCACTTGATAACTGGAGATGGAACAGAGAGAAGTACAGATGAAAGAGATACAGCAGCAAACAGGAAGTAGAACATGCAGACATCAGAAGAGAAGTCGGGAAAAGCCAGAGCAAAGACACAGAGAAGCCGCCAGTCGCGACGAGCGGGTGAATAAAAGGCAATCACCCGGCTGAAGAAGAGAGATTGGTTGATCGGTTGCTGTTGCGGGATGATTGAACGCGGAAGCAGCCGCGGAGGAATCAGACTTGTTCTCTCCATTGGTCTCTACTCTCTATGTTTTGTATTCTCTGTTCTTAGATCCATCTGTATCTGATTTATGAGTTATCAGAGAAGGAAGCTATGTAATCATGTACTTGGCTGAAGAATAATATAAAGAAGGATTGCTGTCTCTATGTTTTGGGTTATGGGTTATGATGTGTTTACACTGCTTTAAAATTTTAAGTTGCGACTGTCTGTATACTTGATTGGTGATCTTGCATGAATATTCTGGTATATGTAATGGATTCTCTTTCTTTCTGTGGTTGCGGGTTTATTCCTCGTCTGTGATTTCTTCCCCTTTCCCATGTGGTCGCGGCACGCCTCGGGTGAGACGCTCTGTTCTTCCAGAGCAGGGTGAAAATGCTGGCGTGTTACTAGACTACACCGGACCCTTGTTGGCCACAACCCTGTGAACCTGGGTCTTGCCCGCAAGACCTTATTTTCCTTAACGATCATGATAGGTTGGACGGTGTGTCCACTTTTGTCATCTGAAGGGTCATAATCCTGACATTCCTGGATGTGTACGACATCAAAGAACATGCAGAAAATATCCTTGTTGTTCCAACCAATGTGGATCCCCTAAATAAATTCAACGAGAATCAGGCACGAGCTAAGCGCTTGATCATGGATGGAGTAAAGGATCATGTGGTCCCTCATATTGCTGGGAAGAACATGACAAATGAGATGTGGACAACATTAAGCACGATGTATCAGGGAAGCTTCATCCAGAGGAAGATGCTTCTGGAGAATCAGATGCGGTTGTTCTAGATGCAGAAGGGAGAGGAAATTGATCCCTTCCTCTTTAGGTTGCAGATGTAATATTCCAAATAGGAAATAAACAACAATATAAAGCAACATAAACAATAACTACAACAAATAGAGAGACATCATGAAAAACACTGCAAACATGGAGAATGATGGCACCTTGTCTTGCTCAAGGTAAACTGGAAATACTCTCAGAATCTCTTAATGAAGGGTTGCTCTCTCTATGATTGTGTAACTCTTGATGCTGCTGTTGTTGCTGTTGGAACTGTTGCTACTGCTGGAATGGAGCTGTTGTATGGGGTTGTTCCCCTGCTTAGAAAAATACGACACTCTGGATACAAGCTCTCCTCCAATAACCCGGAAAAACCCAGGAAGGAATCCCAGAATGGTTGGCCCCAGAGTTTGACCTCTCTTGGAAAATCACACACTCCTGGTGAGTACGCTGACCCTGAACTAATAGATTGCAAATGGTGGCCTCCTCCTACTACAAAAGATGATTTGTGAAGGGCTGATCACTTCTATTGTCGCACAAAATGTCTAGGCACCGCGACAACGGCTCAGATCGGGGGCTGTCACCTTGATCCCCAATCTCTCTATCTAAGTTGTCTCCTTGCAAGCTAAGGGAGGTAGACTCTAACGAAAATGAAGAGAGAGAACTGGTTGGAGACACAGCTAGATAACCAAATACTTGTTAAGATTTACGAGATTTTACAGATCCAATTAGATTTGAAACTTTAAAACCAGTGCCTTATGGAGTCAAAATCTCCTGTTATAAATTTAAGATCAAGTAATTGATATGTAACTACTGCTATGAAAATCAATCAACCATAATTATATTCAATAAAACACCCTCACAATTACGCATTAACAATGTTCGATGAAGTTACACAATTTATCATCACTTGAAATATTCCCAAAGTTGATTTAAACAATTAACTACCGATTTCAAGTAACTTAAAATCACAATTAAAGATAGCTCAATGATCACCAACCATAGCTAAGCACCAACAATACGTTGAACCGACAATTTAAATTTGAAACAAAAGTATTATCATGAGGATACCATCAAATTTAAATGCCAGATATTTCCAATATTTCCGAATTTATGATATTTCAAATAACTCCAATTCAGAAACCTATAGTCAAACTTTAGATAGAAAATTAAAGCTTACTTTGACTATGTAAAATTTGAGATTTTTCTAAATTTTTTATATTTTTTTATATTTTCTTTTAAATCTAAAATTAATAAAACTAAAACCAAAAATGTATATACAACTAAACCTAAAGTCTAAAAATAAAAAATAAAAGTTAAGAATTTTTTTATTTTTTTATTTTATAATTTTTTATTTTTTATTTTTTTAATATTTTCTTCTTAAAATCTAAAAGCAAAATATTTATATACAAAAAACTAAAGATCTACCAAAAGTTAAAATTATTTATTTATTTATTTATTTTTATTTTTATATCTTAAAGTTTTTTAAATCTAAAAATTAAACTAAAAAATTGAAATCCTAAAAAAATAAAACTAAACTAAAGCAAAGTTATATAAAATCTAAAATCTAAAAGTTACAAATTAAAAATATAACTAAAAACTAAAGGCTAAATAAAATGAAACTCTAAAGATTAAAATTAACGCTAACTAAACTAACTTTAAAAAGAAAAAAAAAGAAAAAAAAAAAGGAAAGCCTAGAAATTAAAACTAAGAATGAAAGTTCCAATGAAAATCTAAAAAATTTAATTAAAACTACAACTAACGTAAAGTTAAAAAAAAAAATCTAAAGTCTAACATTTAAAAAGTAAAACCAAACTAAAAAAAAGAGAAACGTATAGACAGTGAGTTTGGTTTTGTGTGTGTAGGTAAATGGTCGACGACAAAGGAGGGAGAACACAGGCAGTGTTGAGGAAAGGGAGAGGGAAGCCGAGGGTTAACACAGTGAAAATATAGTTGATGAGGGTCGTATGGACAACGTAGAAAAGAAAGCGTGGAGAATGACAATCGTAGGTGGAAATGCAGATTTATGTGTGAGGGATAACATAGAGTTGAATACGGCAAAGACCTGGATGATTTTGACGCAGCAAGGGCTCACGTAGAGCAGACAGAACAGAAAGATAAAAAATTGCAGGCACCCAGGTGCATAAATAATTCTGAATTTCTCCCTTTTCCCAGCAGATTTTAATTCTTCAGTTTGAAAGAGAAACACCTGCAAATATTTAATTTTTTAAATAGAGATATTACCCGGATCTGTAATCCAAAATGACTCTGAGGCCAGATCTTATCCTCTAGGGCCTAGATCTAGCTCAAATTTGCAAAATTTTTCTGAGAATCCACCAATATAACATGCACAAAACCAGAAATGAAAAACCAAAAAAAACTATGTACAGAAAAATAAAGCCTTAAACCCTAGAGAAAGTTTTGCAAATTTATAGTGCTAATTTATAGATTAGAGGCCCTCATGGCCAGATTTAAAACCATTTTTACACAATTAATAAAAGGAGAAATTAAGAGAGGCACAAGCTCGAGAAGACCCTGTAAAAACAAAATTCCGTAAGATAAACTTGGGAATTAAGAAACAATGAGCTTTTTCATATTTATGAAATCTGAGAGTTGGCTGGTCTAACTGAAGACTTCCCCAAACGCTCAAACCTTTAAAAAAAAACGATTTCTGCACACTTAGATCTGAATTTTAGATTGATAGAGATTAAAAAATTGACATGAGACTTTTCAGAAAAACGGATAACTAATCTTTCTATTAAATCAAAATGCAATTTTAGCAACCCTGAAAATTGCACAAGATACCTGTATACAGATTAATCGACATAGATCTGGAAAAGGAACACCAAAGTTTGTAACCCTAAAGTCTTTATGCTCTATTCATCAAAAAATAATCACAAGAGCTTCCAAAAACAAGTGCACGATTCAAAGATCTGATGATTGAAAGACTGACAAAGACCTCTAATTTATAAGATAAAATTTCCAACGGCTAGTTTGGTTGATCTATGTCAAAGTAATCTCGACCGTCAAAAATATTTAATCATCTTTTAATCCGGACTGTTGAAATTATAATTTTGAGAAAATTCGAATTTATCATTTAATTCCATTTTAATTAACTCAAAAATAATATTTTTGAGTTAATTATCTCAAAATTTTGACTTTGACTTAACCCCCAAGACCCAAGGGTCCAAAATTTCTTGAAATTCTCAATATTCCCTTGGCCTATGACTTTTAAAATTTTATTTTTTAAGGACCCTTGAATTTTGCCTTTGAAGAATTTTAACTCACCTAGGACTTGGAATTAATTAAATTTCTCGCTTAAGATTTTTTAATTAATTTGGCCAGAAAATTTAATTAATTCACTAAGAAGGGATTTAATCATTTTTCCAACCCTTTTTATATAAGAGAAATACATTTAGACACATAAAGGGGGAATACTTATTCGTATATACTCTCAAACAGTTACCCAATTCTGCGACTCAAAACATGATCTAGTAGACCAAGTAGGTTGTAATAAAATAATCTAGCCAATTAGCTAAGATTATTTCCAAACCACTTTTACAAAGACTCGATAGAAACACTAAGAGTCACTTAGCATCTTGATGACAAAATCCACCTTAGCTTTGGGGTGAGGTTGGAGGGGAAAACTCTGCCAATCAGTTGTGTCGAGAAACACAAGCGAATCAGTGAGACAAAAAACCTCCTAGGATAGAAATCGTCACCAAAATACTAGGCTTACCTAGGTTGTTACATACATGATGGTCTTACTTAGATCATTTACATCATAAACATGCAGAATGGGTTTACATCATTCATAAAACTGTCGACTGTTGATGAAATCTGAACGACGCGAACGCGTCGAACATAATGAATCCCATTTGAAAAAATGGGGGTGTACTGCTATGGGGTTGTTGACAAAGTGTGGTCAACATCTGGCTCTACTTGGGGACACGTTGCTTCACTGGAAGAATGTGAGAATCCAAAATCTGCATCCAAGCAACACACAAAATTACATAAGTAGCGTCCATTCAAATATCATCATATAACATTAAGCACATGGAAAATAGAAGCTCTTCTAACATTTATTATTCTACTTGACATGAAAAGTAAATCTAATCTAACTACAAAATGAAATGTTGAAAGGACAAGGAGTAGGGTTAGAAATACAATACAAAGGATGCCCAATGGCATCAGATGTCATCTTTGAACAACTTGAGCAGTTGGCCATTCGCAGGTAACTGAAGTGGTTCGCCTTCCAACGTGCTCAAGTGGAATGAGTTTGGTCCAACAATGCTTCTGATAATATAAGGTCCTAGCCACAAACTGTCAAATTTCTTGTGTTTTCCGGGATTTTCATTCTTTCGGTCCCAAAGTAATACCATGTCTCCAACCTGCAAAGATCTAGATCGAGATGATTTATCAAAGCTTTTCTTAATGTTAGATTGATTCTTATACATTATCTAAAGCTTTCCTACGAGTTTCATCCAACTCCACAATCTGATCAATTCTATTTTGAACATCTTTATCAGTGGAAAAATGTTGAAGGAGTTGGTAAGCTGGTAATTTAAGGTGCACAGGCAAAGTTACATCTAAGCCATCAACTAATTCAAAAGGAATTTTACCAGTAGCTTTCTTTTTAGTAATTCTATCTGCCCACAAAGCATACTTGATTTTGCTGTCCCAAGATCGCTTACTATCTCCTACTATCTTTTTTATAATGGTTATAAGATTTTTATTACTTGACTCAGCTAAGCCATTACCCGGAGGATAGTAGTTAGATGAATGAGATAATGTAATGCCATGCTTAAAACAAAAAGATGAAAATTCAAAAAACTAAAAGCCTTGGCATTATCAGTAGTGATCTTGGCAGGGATACCAAATCTAGTAATGATTTGATTTTCCATAAAGTACCTAATGACCTTTTCATTGATATTCTTAGCAAGAATGGCTTCAACCCATTTTGTAAAATAATCAGTCGCATTTAAGATCCAAGAATAGCCATTGCTAGAATTTTCATGGAATTTCCCAATGAAATCCAAACCCTAATGTTGAAAAGGTGCCTCAACAACCACAGGCTGTAGGGGCCGGGCAGCTAGCTTCTGCTTCCCAGTGAATAGTTGACAAGCTTGGCAACTTCTGACAAATTTATGCACATCTGAAAAAATCGAAGGCCAATAATAACCAGCTCTCAGAATTTTGTGGGCGGTAGTTCTAGCAGCATAATGACCACCACAAAATCCTAAATGAAACTCAAAAATCAACTTCTTGGACTCAATCTCATCAACACACTTAAGTATTATCCCCTCAGGATTTCTCCATCCAAGGCCATCCTTCATGAGGCAATATTGACTGGCTTTTAATCTAAGAGCCCTTCTTCTATGAGCAACTAAATGGTCAGGACATGTAAGATTTAACAAATAATAAATAATGTCCCTATACCATTCATGCTCTCCTAACCTTTGCAGTTCAGGTGAAGAGGGATCATTAAGACAAATCAAACCAAGCGCTCTCTCATTACCTTTGGTCATCATTTCAGCCAAACCCTGACCCTTGACTAACTTGGTGGGCTTAATCTCTAAATCATACTCTTGAATTTTAGTAACCCACCTAGCATGAGTCCCTAAGCAATTAATTTGAGTTAAGTTATCTTTAATCGCAGAATGTAGGACGAAAGCAATGATTTTAGAATAACCCTCATAGGTCCTAAAATGCTTAAGAGACTTAACCAAAGTATAGGCTTGCTTTTCCATAGTAGTATAATTTAATTCAGAATTTTGAAGCACTCTACTCATGAAAGCAATACGCTGTTTGTGACCTTCCTTATTCTTTTGTAATAAGACACCAGCAATAGTATCTTCAGAAGCGAAAGAGAAAATCATGAAATCCTTTGAATAATCAGGACTCACCAAAACAGGAGCTTTGGCAATAGCACCCTTAATTCCTTGAAAAGCCTTTTACCATCTTCTTTCCATAAAAAATTTACATATTTTTTCAGAAGACTTTGAATAGGCTTAGCTATTTTTGCGTAATTTGAAATAAATCTTCTAAGGAAATTAGTTTTTCCTAGAAAAGACTGAAGGGATTTAAGATTATGAGGTAGAGGAATCTTTTGGGTTGCCTCAACTCTTTCAGGATCAATCTTGATCCCATCTTTGGAAATGATGTGACCAAGTAATTTCCTTTCAGTTACTCCAAAAGAAGACTTAGCTAGATTCAAGGAAATCCCAAATTCTCTACACCTATCAAAGACTTGCTTAAGATGACCTATGTGACTAATACCATCTTTAGAAAAACAGTAAGATCATCCTGATAAATTTCAATAATTTTTCCAATCAAACCTTTAAAAACATAATCCATAGCCCTTTGAAAAGTAGCCCCAGCGTTAGTCAACCCAAAAGGCATTCTAATGTAGTCAAAAGTACCCCATGGTGTGGTGAATGTAGTTTTGTGACGATCTTCCTTCTTAACCCAAACTTGATTGTACCCAGAAAAACTATCTAGCAATGACATCATTCCTGAACCCGTTACTCTTTGCAACATAGTTTCCATGTTGGGCAGGGTAATTATCCTTTTTACATGCTAGATTAAGGTTTCTGAAATCGACACAAAGTCTAGTAGTACCATTCTTCTTCCTAACAATTACCAGGTTGGAACACCATGTTGAATGTCTAGTTTGAGCAATGATTCCAGCTGCGAGCATTTTTTAAAGCTCTTTCTGAACCAAAGGGGCTAACTTAGGATTTATTTGCCTAAGCTTTTGACGAAACGGTTTAGCATTCTCATCTTTTAAAGGGATAATGTGTTGCATGGAATCTTCCCTATATCCTTTTAATTCATCATACGAAAATGCTAAAACATCCCTATATTCATGAAGTAAATTTGTCAGCTTTTTCCTTTTTTCATCATTAGTACCTTTACCAATTTTAACAATCTTAGGATCCTCAGAGGTACCAATATTTACCTCAATGAATTCACCCAGATCCTATTTTCCTCTTTCATCTTTGTAGCATCATGCTGATCAAAGTGTTGCTCTAAAGCAACAATATTCCCAGGAGTAGGATTTATAATATCATCATGATCCTCAGATCCATACTACTTAAAACTTATCCAAAAGTTTTCAAACTCTTCCAAATTATTAAGGAAACGAATGGCCTGCTTTTCATCATTGAAAACTTGCCAATGCTCTGAATTATCCAGGACTAAAGGTCTGAAAATAATTTCCATTTTTATCTTTTCCTTAATTAATTCATCAGATAATTGTAAAGTAGAAACGGCCAAAGCAAGCTCATCCGCTAAGGCATTCTTTTCGCTTGGGATAGCTTCAAGGTTAATGGCATCAAAGTGTTCCATAACATTCCAAACATCATTTCGATAATTCCTTAACCTTTGATTTTTACATGTAAATTTATTCTTAACTTGCATGATAACCAAATCAGAGTCTCCCTTGATACTAAGCAATTTAATTCTTAAAGCTTTTGCCAACTCAAAACCCAACAACAAGGCTTCATATTCAGCCACATTATTGGTTGCATCGAACTCAAGTCTATAGGCAAACTTCAAAATATAGGAGAGACTTCAAAACAATTCCAGCACCCTTACCATACCTAGATGTTGCACCATCTAAATGCTTGTACCAAACCTGATCCTTTAGGTCCTCAAACTTCTCATCAACCTTGTCACCTAAGGGAACTATGAAATTAGACATAATAGCATAATTCCCCATGTCAGGTTGTTCCTTAATTATTTCATTATGAGTCCTCTTAAGATCTTCCACATGGAATCTTCTTTCAGGCTCTATTTAGCTTCACAAACCCTTCACCTCTTGCGGAAGGAATCATAACATAA
This sequence comes from Pinus albicaulis, assembly GCA_034641835.2. NCBI lineage: Eukaryota > Viridiplantae > Streptophyta > Pinopsida > Pinales > Pinaceae > Pinus > Pinus albicaulis. The sequence goes on along the minus strand of CM076579.1, from coordinate 654,335,804 downwards.
GACCAATTCATCTGAATACTTCCTCCTAGATCGGAGGCCCACTTTCTATATAACAACATACCCCAAGCATCTGGAACATCAACTACAACTATGTCCATAACAATCATAATGTTAGGGTAAACCGATAAATGAACTTGTAAATCCTTGATTAACCCATGAACTTCAATTTTCTTAGAATCCTTGGCACATATGTTGTAGTATGGTCTAGAAACTCTTAAATTAAGTTGTTCCATGACCCTCTTAGTCATGACACAAGCTGAAGCACCAGAATCTAGCATACAATTATTCAATTTATAACTATTAACCCTCAAAGTAACAAAAAATGGTTGATGCTCCTTGTTATCCGACTCCATTTTTTGCAGATATATAGGGGCATCTCGATAAGAAACTTCAGGGGTCTTGTCTTGAGCAACATTAACATGCGAAACTCCTAGAACATCTAAAAACTTAGTCCTCTGAGTGGGAAGCTTTAACATCTCAGTGACAGGGACCAAGATCTTAGCATTACTCAACCACACGCCCAAATCAATATTCAAACCAGGACTAGGATTAAAAATTCGAGGGGAAGTTTGATTATTACCTTGCTCTTTATCATTTCTTTGATAATTTAATCCTTTGTCCTTAGCAATTTCCAAAACTTGATCAGGAGAAGGATTTTCACCAAATAATTCAATCATCAAATCCGTCTCATGATCAAAATTATTAATACTATGCGAAGATGTGGAAGGCCTAACATCTTGACTATTTTCCTTAACCTCCATCCAATCTTCCATAGACAAAGAAAACTCCTTACCAACAACATTTATCTGATTACTTGCCCCAAACATTCTACTATTCATGATTCTTTTCACAGTGGGACAAGTGACCTCTTCATGAAGAGCATCACAAGCTCTACAATAGGGAGGAGCTTCATCAACCAGATTAGTAGATTCAAGCAGATTAGGAAGTCTCTGCTCACTAGGCTGACCTTTTTTCTGCCAAGTATTATTCCCTTCATTATTATTATTATGATTCCTAGGCTGGGAATTTTGCGTTTGAGCCCTTTCCATTTGGACCAACCTAGGCTGCAAAGTGCTTATTTCCTTAGCATGGTTAGAAATTAACTTCGCTTGGTTAAGCTCCATGCTTTCAAGCTTTTGCATTAACTTTTTCATAGGGTCATCATCATCTTATAGTGGCTCTTTACCTTTCAGACCTTTCAATTTAGTCGAAGCCCTATCAAAACCAGGAATTTTAGACTTTCTTGATGCCCTTTTATCTTTTTCAAGTTCTTTAGCCAAAGGTTGGCAAGCCTTATAATTGGCAGTTTTAGCACGCCTTAGCTCATATGAAGTATCAGAATTAAAAGCATCAATGTAAAAATTCAAAAGAGATCCATCAAGAGGCTTATGAGTTTGAGATATTTATCTAAGGATACCATTAAATCTCCTATTAAATTCTTCAATCGTTTCATTCTTTTTCTTTTTTTATGGTACTGATCTCTTTCACCAAATGCCTATCTTCCCTTTTATCACCAAACTTGTCCTTAAAGGCAACTACAATTGATTCAAAGGTATTGAATGAATTATCAGGTTTTTCAGTAAACCATTCCATAGCATCTTGTTCAAAAGTAAGAATAAAGAGCCTCATCTTTACATCATCGAAATTGTTATTTGTAACCGCAAATTTATTCCACCAATTAGCAAAAGAAAACAATTGAGATTTGGCACTAACTGCATTATTTCCTTGAAAAGAAGGGTAACTTATCCATTCCAGTTTGAGGGAAATCATGGGGATAACCCTGAATATTAGCAAAATTACACAGGGCATATAAATCCATGATATCGTGCCGAGGCGGATTACAAAAAAGAGAATGGATATCAGAGAGAGCTTCCTGGCCGAGATTAGCAAGAAGTGTATGAGAAGAGACCTTGTGTAATCGGACTCTGAGAACCTTTTCAGGATCTAGAGTAGGATTAATCAAGCTACTTGGATGTTTTCTAGTACAAATTCTTGTGGAAGATGAAGCCAACGGATTTGCCACTAGGACAAGAAGCTAACTCAAATACTTGAGATGAAAGATAAATAAAGAGATGAATGTCGTAAAACCAAAATCCAATAAATTGGTCCCCGACAACAGTGCCAAAAAATGTTGTTGCACAGAATGTCTAGGCATCGCGACAATGGCTCAGATCGGGGGCTGTCACCTTGATCCCCAATCTCTCTATCTAAGCTGTCTCCTTGCAAGCTAAGGAAGGTAGACCCTAACGAAAATGAAGAGAGAGAATTGGTTGGAGACCAACCAATTCAGGAGACACAGCTAGATAACCAAATACTTGTTAAGATTTACGAGATTTTACAGATCCAATTAAATTTGAAACTTTAAAACCAGTGCTTTATGGAGTCAAAATATCTCGTTATGAATTTAAGATCAAGTAATTGATATGTAACTGCTACTATGAAAATCAATCAACCACAATGATATTCAATAAAACACCCTCACAATTACGCATTAACAATGTTCGATGAAGTTACGCAATTTATCATCACTTGAAATATTTCCAAAGTTGATTTAAACAATTAACCACTGATTTCAAGTAATTTAAAATCACAATTAAAGATGGCTCAATGATCACCAACCAATGCTAAGCACCAACAATATGTTGAACCGACAATTTAAATTCGAAACAAAAGTATTATCATGAGGATACCATCAAATTTAAATGCTAGTTATTTCCAATATTTCCGAATTTATGATATTCCAAATAATTCCAATTCAGAAACTTATAGTCAAACTTTAGATAGAAAATTAAAGCTTACCTTGACTATGTAAAATTTGAGAATTTTCTAAATTTTTTATATTTGTTTATATTTTCTTTTAAATCTAAAATTAATAAAACTAAAACCAAAAGTGTATATACAACTAAAGCTAAAGTCTAAAAATAAAAATAAAAAGTTAAGAATTTTGGAATTATATATATATATATATATTTTAAATCTAAAAGCAAAATATTTATATACAAAAAACTAAAGATCTACCAAAAGTTAAAATTTTTTATTTATTTTTATTTTTATATCTTAAAGTTTTTTAAATCTAAAAATTAAACTAAAAAATTGAAATCCTAAAAGAAATAAAACCAAACTAAAGCAGAGTTACATAAAATCTAAAATCTAAAAGTTACAAATTAAAAATATAACTAAAAACTAAAGGCTAAATAAAATGAAACTCTAAAGATTAAAATTAATGCTAACTAAACTAACTTAAAAAAAGAAGAAGGAAAGGCTAGAAATTAAAACTAAGAATGAAAGTTCTAATGGAAATCTAAAAAATTTAATTAGAACTACAGCGAACGTAAAGTTTAAAAAAAAAATCCAAAGTCTAACATTTAAAAAGTAAAACCAAACTAAAAAAAAGAGAAACGTATAGACAGTGAGTTTGGTTTTGTGTGTGCAGGTAAAGGGTCAATGGCAAAGGAGGGAGAAGGAAGGCAGCATTGAGGAAAGGGAGAAGGAAGCTGAGGGTTAACACAGTAAAAATATAGTTGATGAGGGTCGTACGGACAACGCAGAAAAGAAAGCGTGGAGAATGACAGTCGTAGGTGGAAATGCAGATTTATATGCGTGAGGGATAACAGAGAGATAGATACGACAAAACACTGGATGATTTTGATGTAGCAAGGGCTCACATAGAGCAGAAAAAACAGAAAGATAAAAAATTGCAGGCACCTTGGTGCATAAATAATTCTGAATCTTCCTTTTCCCAGCAGATTTTAATTCTTCAATTTGAAAGAGAAACACCTACAAATATTTAATTTTTTTAAAACGAGATATTATTCGAATTTGTAATCAAAAATGACTCTGAGGCCAGATCTTACCCTCCAGGGCCTAGATTTAGCTTAGATCTGCGAATTTTTTCTGAGAATCCACCAATATACCCTGCACAAAACCAGAAATGAAAAACCAAAAAAAAACTATGTACATAAAATAAACCCTTAAACCCTAGAGAAAAATTTGCAAATTTACAGTGCTAATTTATAGATCAAAGGCCCTCATGGCTAGATTTAAAACCATTTTTGCACAATTAATAAAAGGAGAAATTAAGAGGTACAAGCTCGAGAAGACCTCGTAAAAAAAAAATTTCGTAAGATAAACTTGGGAATTAGGAAACAATGAGCTTTTTCAGATTTTCGAAATCTAAGAGTCGGCTGGTCTAGCTGAAGACTTCCCCAAACGCTAAAACCTTTTAAAAAAAATGATCTCTGCACACTTAGATCTGAATTTTAGATTGATAGAGATTAAAAAATAAACATGAGACTTTTCAGAAAAACAGATAACTAATCTTTCCGTTAAATCAAAATGCAATTTTAGCAACCCAGAAAACTGTAGAAGATACCTGTATGCAGATTAATCCATAGAGGCCATCAACCATCAAAAGCCAATAGAAGTAGAAGAGTTTAGAGACAACATCACCATATAGATCTGAAAAAGGAACACCAAAGTTTGTAACCCTAAAGTCTTTATGCTTTATTCATCAAAAAATAATCACAAGAGCTTCCAAGAACAAGTGCACGATTCAAAGATCAGATGATTGAAACACTGACAAAGACCTCTCCAACGGCTAGCTTGGTTGATCCATGTCAAAGTAATCTTGACCATCGAAAAGATTTAATCATCTTTTAATCTGGACTGTTGAAATTATAATTTTGAGAAAATTCGAATTTATCATTTAATTCCATTTTAATTAACACAAAAATAATATTTTTGAGTTAATTATATCAAAATTTTGACTTTGACTTAACCCCCAAGGCCCAAGGGTCCAAAATTTCTTGAAATTCTCAATATTTCCTTGACCTGAGACTTAAATTTTTTTTTTTTTTAAGGACCCACGAATTTTGCCTTTGAAGAATTTTAACTTACTTAGGACTTGGAATTAATTAAATTTATGGCTTAGAAGTTTTTAATTATTTTGGCCAAAAAATTTAATTAATTGACTAAGAAGGGATTTAATTATTTTTCCAACTCTCTTTACATAAGAGAAATACATTTAGACACATAAAGGGAGAATACCCATTTGTATAAACTCTCAAATAGTTACCCAATTTTGTGACTTAAAACATGATCTAGTAGGCCAAGCAGCTTGTAATAAAATAATCTAGCCAATTAGCTAAGATTATTTCCAAACTACTTTTACAAAGACTCGATAGAACACTAGGACTCACTTAGCATCTTGATGACAAAAGCCACCTTAGCTTTGGGGTGAGGCTGGAGGGGAAAACTCTGTCGATCACTTGCGTCGAAAAACACAAGCGAATTAGTGAGACAAAAAACCTCCTAGGTTAGAAATCGTCACCAAAATACTAGGCTTACCTAGGTGGTTACATACATAATGGTCTTACTTAGATCATTTACATCATAAACATGCAGAATGGGTTTACATCATTCATAAAACTGTCGATTGTCGATGAAATCTAAACGGCATGAACACGTCGAACATAATGAATCCCATTTGAAAAAATGGGTGTGTACTGCTATGGAGTCGTTGACAAAGTGTGGTCAACACCTTCATAATACTCTCGAGTTGAAATCCCTGATTTCCCTTTTGCCCCGGCGCTGCCTCCTCCCAAGACTGCCTAATACCTGAGTGTGACTACGTTGCCTTAGTGACTGCGTGCTCCTAGATGAAGGATGTTGTGTGCTCTGCTCTGGAAAACAATGGTGGATCTCCTCACGTAAGCGAGCACTCGAAGTCTCTCGAGGCTGAGGTTGGGATCTCCACTCGAAGACACCCACGTGTTGAACAACACTTGCAGACTTCGCTAAACAACATGAGTGTGCTCAATGTCTGAAACAGAAAATTAGAAGATGCATAATAGAATGATTGAATGGTGAGCCTCCTCTTCCATTTATGCTTGAGAGCCTAGCTCTCCCTTGGGCCCCACTCAACTGCGTTGTCCCTCCTTGGCCACATTGTCCCTACCACTGCGCTGTCTTAGCCCATGCTGCCACTGTGCTGCCTGGCCCACGTTGTTCCTTTCCTTGCGCTGTCACTTGGCTCTCCTGGGCCCCACGCTGCCAAATGAATTTTCCTAAGTGACTTTAGGGAATTATTATCTCCTATGTGTGGGTTATGGGTCCCATCATCCCTTTTATTCACTGGCTAACGTTAGAAAGGAAAAATCTGAACAAAATTAATATTGCCAATTAGTTGCTGCTAATTGGGAATATTACAGTCCACCCCGCAAAAATATTGTTTGTCCTCAAGCAACTGCAAAGATGGATGCTGCAAAATCTTCTCTCTCCCAAGTGGCATCCTCATCCGGCAAATTTCTCCACTTCACCATGTACTCTCTGATTGTCCTGCTCTATAGCTTTCTCTCCCTGGTGTCTATGATGGCTTCTGGCTGTAACACCAAATGCCCCTCATCATCTGTAGGCGGAAGCTCCTTTGTTGCAGTCACCTGCTGCCCCAATGCCTTTTTTAGGCATGATACATGGAAGATGTTGTGGTTCTTGCTACCTATGGGTAGCTCCATCTCATACGCAACCTTCCATATACTGCGGTTCACCCTGTAAGGCCTATAGAAGCAGGGCTTGAGCTTCTCGACCCCATTCTGTTTCAATGTGGACTGTCAGTATGGTTGAAGTCGGAGGTAGACCAAGTGCCCTACCTCAAACTGCCTCTCTACCCGTCTTTTGTCGGCATACAGCTTCAACTGGTTCTGTGCTGTCGTTAATTTATCCTTAAGACCCCGGAGTATATCCTGACTCTCTTGGATCCAATCCTTGGCCCTAGGGGCCTCGCTAGATTCAAACATAACATCAACAAAAGTCACAGCATGATATCCATACAAAGCATAAAACGGAGACATACTGATAGACATGTGGAAAGTGGTGTTGTAGCAGTATTCTCCCAAATGCAGCCAATGCAGTCATGCCTTCTGCTGCCCTGTGACATAGTTTCGCAAGTAGCTTTCCAACCACTTGTTCACTATCTTTATCTGCCTGTCCGTCTGAGGGTGTGTTGAAGCCTCGAAAATCGCTGCTACAACATTGGGGGATAACCACCCGGTCCAGACCTTAATACAACTCCTTTTCTGTTTATGATAGTGGCTCCGACTGGTTTAACTAGGTCCAGTTACCTTTTCCCTATCGCTATTGGTTTATGATATATCTTTAACTACCAATAGACAAGGATATCAGATCGATTCTTCTTGCTGATCAGGCAAGAGAATGACCCTTAAGCTGATTTGGGTTCAGCCAAACCACAAATAAGATTTTGCCTCTTTGAGAAGAGGTCTTAAAAGAATGTAGAAATTAATCTAAATGCAAACTTATTCTATAATGCAAGCAAAAGAAACTAATCTAAACCCTATCTCAATTAGGAAATGAAAATCTAACCCAACTAAGAGCAAGATAATTAAATAATGAGGATTAAAAAATGTCTGGATTTTAATTAATGTCAAACCAACGAAGAAATTCAATTAGCTCACATTTGTGAATACCAAAACACATTCTATTGAGACCATTTGATTGAAATAATAAATCAACAACACTTAGGAAAATTCCCGAAAATGATATTGATTAACAAAATCGGTCAGACAATAATAATTAAACAATAATATGTGAAGAAATTCACAACCTTAATTACTATTTATCAAATTATTTTATAAGACGATTGTCAGTAATGGTTGTTAGAAATCAGTGTAATTCATATGAGCAAAAGATACACAACAATTTGAGACAAATTATCATATCCATGAGAAATGCCAAAACATGAATAAAATGAAACAACAATTTTATTAACATAAAAATGAAACTGGTATTTGATACAGAAATGTCAAAAATACCAGTGAATTGAATCTGCTTCTCTGATCCTGGTTTCTAACAGTACTTTACATTACTTGAATTTCTGCTTTCAAGACTAGAGCTGCAGAAATGCAAACTCTGCCCATCATGCATAATTCAAAACATAAAGAAAAACCCTCAATAATATTCAGATCTAAAATTTTCTCTCCTCCCCATCTACAACTCTAAATTCCTATTACATAAATGCTTTTAGAAGTCTGGTATTGCAGAAAGAGCAGCTCCTTCTACATTTTGCAATCTGCAATTTATAATCCTTCGAAAAGTATTTTTAGAAGAGAGTTTGTTGAAGAAAAATCTGCCCAATCCAATTTTAATTGCTCAAAAATTCCAATATTTAATTGCTGGAGTTTTCTCATTGATTGAGATCTTTTTCTCCATATCCCTTCTATTGTTTTTCCTGCAAAAAAAAAATTAAAATGAATTAAGATGCAACAATAAAATCAAAATATTATCTCTAACCTTAAAACAAATCCAATCAAATTCTATTTAAATAAATAAAAAGGAAATTGATGCCCATAATGATTTTAATTAACCAAGGATATTATTGATGGATGAATATGTAATTAGAAGAAGTTGGGCAAATGAAAATGAAGAAAACAAAACTCAGAAAATTGATTTTATTTTAGAAATTCTGAGTTTGATCTTCTGCTTGATTTTTGACCTAATAAATGATCAAATCTGTTAGTGAAACCTCCTCAGAAATGTTCTCCTTGATTTTCTCTTTCCATTGAGCTGTCTTAGGTCTCATTTGGCCAAGTAAAACTCAATCTATGAGCCTCCCAAGTTGATAAGTCAAATCTGAAATAAATCTGGAAATTCAGTTGCTGGACTAAAAAAAAATCAGAATTTAATTAAAAATCTAATCTTAAATTAGATTATAATTATCTAATAGTTAATCTTAATTTAATTGTTAATCATAAATTAAACTAATTATATAAATTAATATTAATCTAACTAATTAATATAATTAACTATTCATAAACAAATTAATTTAATTAATAACAAATCTAATTAAATTAATTATATTCTACATATTAATTAATTTATTTAAAATTAATTATTTTAAATATTAAATATTAAATTTAATATTAAATTAAAACTAAACTAGCATTCCATTAATATTAAACTAATCACTATACTAACATTAAAATAATATGAAACTAACATGTACTAACACTAAACTAATATATATTAACCTACCATAAGAATACTAAATTAACATTATACTAACCTACCTACACTAAAGCTCCACTACCACTAATATATTCTAACTTAACATTAAACTAACTTACCTCCTACTTAAGTTAATATATATTAACTTACTATTACCAATATTAAATTAACTAAACACTAATGTTATGCCTTTTGAACTAACATTATATTAAACTAATACTTGAAAACTTAAAGCTTCACCATTGTTTCATCAATTTAAATAATTCATCAAATCGCATGAAATGAATGCGACTAATCGCAATCGCATGAAATGAATGCAATTGATCGCATCGAAGGTGAAAGCCATCGCATCGGGGTTATTCATTGCATCGGAGTTTTTTTTTTAAAGATGAAGCGATTGAGATTTCCCGATGCGATGTTCTAATTTTGTTTCTAGTTTTTATATTTTGTTTTTTATTTTTTTAAATATATTTTTTTATATTAAATTTTGATTTAATTAATTTAAAATTTAACATTAAAAATTATTTTTTTGTTTTGGTTTCATGATGTTTAAATTAGATTATCTAAGGGATGATTTGCCTATCTAAACTACAGCCATTTGGACATTTTGGATTTTCGGATTTTTCGAGTTGAGTAATTTATTTGAAAATTGGAATAAATTATCGAAATCCCGATGCTTTGTTATTTGGCTGTAAAAGTAAAAAAATGAAAAATATTAGTCATAACTAACTATGGATTAATATTTTAAACTAAATGCATATATTAAAAAAAAATTAAATATTGTACATTTTACGCATTTTCTAACCCAGACGATATAATTGATTAGACTTCAAAGGAGTGCTATTTACAAACCGGTTGATCAAATGAGACGAAACAAGCGTCAACAGGAAGCTTATAAAAAATTGATTTCATCCGAGCAATCAAAACAAGAATCTATAGAAAATGAAAATTTAACAAAATCGTAAGATAATTGACTCAATAAAAATCGTAAAAGGTGTTTAGCCAAAAAAATTTATAGAAAGGGTCCCCATTATTTGATGTGAACAAGCTAAAAGTGGGGGGTTGTTGTACCGTACAACAATTGACGATTCACTGGAAGAAACAATTATCTCTGTTTGATAAAAATGAAATTTTCTTAAAATTAAAGTAAAAATAATTAAAGAAGAGAAAATTATTTTTGGAATGCTTAACTGGGTTCATTAATCTGAATAAAAGCAAAAATTATCTTTTTGTAATTTTCTCAAAATTCCTCATAAATTAAAATATTTTAAAACTCTATATCAGTCCTTAATTAATTGTAGAGATAACGCAGAGGTCACTTTAAAGCTTAGCTTTTAAAATGTACTCATTTGTTACAAGTAGAGCCACTGCTGCCAGCAAACATCTATAATCTCGACAGGATTACCTTTTAATCATCAATGATTCAGAATCCTATCTATTTAATAATTATTGACCTAGAGATAAGTCCTCCTTTTTTTTTAAGCCATTATCCTAGTTTGGTAGCCAGATAGTTGACAATACCATTCACTGGTTATAATTGGACTGAACAAGCTGGCTCGTGATGAGACCCTTTGTCTTACAATTGTTTGCAATTATAAGACATTACCCTGGCTTGTTTAGCAGTGTTGGTAATGTCAGCCTATTTTTCCCCTATGATCATGGTAAGCAGGCTCGTGATGAGACCTCTTATCTTTTAAGTTTAAATATATTTTTGGATTACACTCTAGAAAAATAAAATTCTTTTAAATAGAGGGAATCATTAACTCTTTAAGAGTTCAGAATGACAATTTCAGAGTTAAAAGTGCTTTGTTGTAAAGTGCCTTTATTTGGTTAAAAAAAACTTTTCTTGACTGTTAATAGAATTTTGAAAGATCTTAATAAAATATTGAAATCTCAATATAATTACAATTTCGATGAAAAAGAAATTTCTCAAATTTCATGATACTTCGTCAACTTCTCTTGTTTTGTAATCTCTTCCTTAAGTATGTCTACCTTTATAATAAGAAAAACAATTTTGCTAAGAGATTTAAGAAAATGCTAATAGGAGACTATTAACAATTTTTCCTATGTATGCCAACCATTGTTAGGTAACAAGAAGACCTTCCATATAAATCATGTCAAAGTCACCAAAATCAAAACTAAAAACCAAAGAAAAAAAATTCTTAAACTAAAGTGAGAAAACAAATCAACAAACCAAAATAAAAATGAAGAAATTTAAAGGTGGAAAGGAAAATCCAAGTTTTTGAAATACAAACTCTAACAATAATGTTTATACCAATGTCTCAACAAAATGAGGTAAAAGAAAATAATCATGTAATCATTCTTTCTTATGTTGGGATTCAGAAATCTTATACCTTGCAGGGTTGTAAGTGTTTTAGGCTGTAGATAGCAGTGATCATAAAATTCAGCCATAATGAAAAATTTCTGTCTGATGTCAATCTTCTTGTTTCAAAGCATTATCTTAATATTTTTCTAATAAAATGAATGTTTTTAAAGAAACAGATTAAAGGTTCAAAAACAAGGTTCAAAAACTTCCTAGTGTAGCTGTTTCAACGAAGATTGCTTCTTGAAATAAAACCAGGAAAAGAGCATAGGGCTTCCAAAATATGATTTGGCAGATGATTGAAAGCTTTTATGAAGAGCTGCAAAATAGATTCAAATATCAACATAATTTAAAAAACAAAACTAAAACTAAAGTAATGAAATGGAAATTAATTAAAGTGGGTACATGAATCTTACCGTTGGATAATTGCATTTGATCTTACCTGAAGGTATCAATTTCTCCAATAATCGTTGACTTCTTCTTTTAGTTGACAATAAAAAATATGAAGAAGGAAAATTAACCAAAATCCTATAACCCAAAATCATTATTTATTTTATTTAAACTAAAGCAACCAGTAAAATGTAAAAATGGAATGCTTTGTGTTCAAGGGAGTTGAAATTAAAACAAATGCATCAAAATGAGATTGAGAATTTGCAGTGATGAATGTTCTCAAAATATTATAAGTTTTATACAAATTCCATGATTTTATAATTTGTTCAGTTTTAAGACCAAATTTAAGATAATGAAATTTAAAATAGAAAGGTCTTGAATTTCATATTTAATTATGGAATTATCTAAAAACTGAAATATATGAGAAATCAAAATGATTTGAATATGCTGCAAATTTATCATCAATCGCTTTAGTATCATAGTGATTACCCAAGATTGTTTTAAATTAACACAATACCTTATCAGATGATGCATATTGCATGTAGAGGCATGTGCTGGAGTTTATCGCATCAGGGGTTGCAGTAGCGAATCGCTGATACGAAATCATGCGAAAAGAATATATGCGATGAGATGGAGCGATCATATCATTGAAGAAATGTTATGTTGGGGACAGTCATGTCGCAACTTGCACATCGCATACCACATCTCGCGATTTGTATTTTGTACATTGCACATTGTGCATCGTAGATTTGGAATAATGACATGACCATGCATAAAAATACGATAAAGTGATTGCGATGTCGGCAATGCGATGGATATAATAATCAGTGATGAGTGATGAGCGAAAAGCAATGAAAAATCGGCGATTAGTAAAAAGCGATGAGTGATGAGCAATCAGCGATTAATAAAAAGCAATAGCGATAAGCAATTGGTGATGAATTATCGCATCGCAACTTTTAAAATGAACGTACAAGGATGTGTTCAATTTTCCTCCCGATTTGCGATTGGACTTATCGCATCGGAGGTCTTTTAAAATTAATCCTTGACTAATTTAATAATTTGCGATTGTGATTAGAACTTTATCGCATCGAAGTTTTTTGAAAATAGATATATCAAAATGAGGTCTCTCCGATTTGCGATTGCCGATTGGGTTCATAGCATCGGAACTTTTGAAATGAACGAATCAACTGTAATAGGACTCCGCCGAAATTCGATTGCGATTAGACTTCATCGCATTGGAACTTTTTAAAAGTTGACATTTTAATCAATTGTGATATGACTTTATCAATTCGCGATTGCGATCAAGTTTTTATCGTATCGGAGTTTTTTAAATGGAAGAATTAACCTTATGCCTAATGCGACATGTGTGTTTGTGATCTGATTTATCACATCGAAACTTTTGTGATGACAAACAAACTTTTAAATTTATTTCAATGAGATATGCGATTTGGTATTTTATGGAAGATTGAATGAGGTAACACACCGGAGGTCTTGCATCAGAAATCAAGTTGAAACATTTCAGACATGAATCTTGCGATACTGTTTTAAATTTCAATTGGGTTATCTAATGAATGAAAGTAAAGTCAAATAACGCTCAAATTCTAATGAATCCCAAAATAAAAATTTCCTTGAACCTGTTGCAAATTTGAAATGGGTTTGCTGCTTACTTGAAGTTTTTGAAAACAAATGAAAACCTACAAATGAAACAGAACAAGAATAAAAAATAAACTAAAAAAAGGAGAAATTGTTAACAGATGAAAATGAACATGTAAATGTGTATAGCTGGAAGGAAATTGCCTGTGGATTTTACCTTATGAATCTTCTAATTCTTCTTTTGATTTATCAAAATTCTAACTTTGTTCAAATTCATCTCTTATTTATTCTAAATCGGAGTGTGCAATCAGCCTAAATAAAATCTGTTTACTCATGTTTAGGAAATTTGAAACTCATAAAATTCACCAGAAATAAATGTGAAAATAGGCTTCCCTTTGAATTGCAACAACAATTTATTTCCTCTGCTCATTCCGAATTAACTTGAGAAAAATTTGTATTGTTATAGTGACTGTTTAATAATGTTTTTAGCAAATAAATATGATGCATATCGCAACATCAGATAATAAACTAAAGATCAGGATGGGATTAAGCCACTAATTATGGAAAAATATCAACACAGATTTAAATATGTGCATACAACAAAATGGACACCCTTAAGGTCATTTTAACAAATTTCGAGGAAGATAATATGAACTTCATGTGATTTACAGTGAAAGGTTGGATTGACTAATAATGATCGAATTGGAATTAAGCTTATAATAGACAGTCATATCTTTCATGGGATAATGAGATCATGAAGCTTTGTATCTTCAAAACTTTTAAATAAATTTCATAAGAAAATCATATAAGGACATTTCGAAATGGAAAAAAAGTGGCTTTGAGGTGATTGGTGCCAAGTGCGACTTCAATTGAATTTAGTCAAGAAATTATTCAAAATAAGTAGAGTAGAGATATTGCTGCAATAAATTTTGATTTAAAAATGGGAAGCAAGAATTAGAAATTTTCTGATAAGAGGCAAATATTTCCCTGAAAATGTATACGATATGAGAAGGGTTTATTGCTCTCTTTATTTTATTTTTATTTGCAGAACTATTAAGAATAAATTAACTACATAAAACAAACAAACTAAATTAATTCTACTTCTATTCTAACCATATACATGAAAATGGCTAGGTATAGTGATATTTCCAATGTAACCATTCTCTCATTTTAATTCCTACATATATGTATTGTTCAATTGTTAGTAATAAAAATACAAATCTAAAAAAAATAAATCTGTAAGTAGAATTTACAGTTATTGTTAACAGCTTATTTACAATCTCCTTCTTTTGAAATGTCTTTTCCGACTGAATTCCAATTGGATCATAAAAATATGGATGGGTTTCCATTAATGATTGGAAAATGTTTAAAAGAGGAGATGATAGGCCAGATTGTGGACATGAGCTTTTAATTTGAAAGGAATGGAAAAAATTGTTAGTGTAATGTGTAAGTGTTAAACTTTAATAATTTTCCATGAAGAAAAACTTTCCAAACAATTTTCAAAGGAGTGAATGAAAAGTGGATGGAAATCTGTCAAATAAGATGGAAAATTATCAATTGGATTAGATTTTTGGCCAGATTGTAAAAATACATTCTCTTGTTGACACTGCCTTTGGGAAAATAGAAGCTTTTGATAAAACATTAGCTTTGATTGAAATTGAAATATTAATAGCTTTTGATGTTCATGATTATAATATGAAACTTCAATTTCCCAATAGGGAAATGCATCGAATGTTCATTTTTAAAGTGCTCAATATGTCAGCGTAGAGTGTCAAAAATTTGAAAAATAAAATCACAAAACAAATCTAAATTTGAACAAAATAAAGAAAGAAAAAATAAAATGAAATCCTTATTGGTACAACTAATGTTACAACACAATTGGGATTGTTTTGAAATAATTTCTTTTTTACAAGGATTTGCGAGAATAACGGAATTTGAATAATTACCAATTCCACCTTGTGAATTAGAAAGAGAATTATGATTATGAGCAGGAATGGGAGTTTGATCATGATATGAATCATAAATTGGAATGTTTTCTTGAATGGTGAAATCATGAAGATAATTTGTTGCTCCAAAATGAGGATTGGTTGGAATAATTTCTAAATTGAAATGTTTCTCATTCTCAGATGTTATTTGAATTTTATCATGAGGATACTCTTGAGAAGAACAGAAATCAACATCTTTGATGTCAGAATAATTATCATAAATGACTTCACAATATTTTTTAGAATTCCCTTCGATCCCGTCCAATACATCAAAACAAGGAAGAATAAAAAATTCATGTTTATTAATGGAAAAAGAATGATCATCAATTGTTTCTCTATCTTGATAAAAATTTATTGGGAATTCATTTAGATCATCTTCTTTATTTTCTGAAATATCATTAATACCAAGAGGGGAGAAATTACCAACATTAAAAATATCAGGATAAAGGGAAAAATGAGAATCAGAAATAATGAATTCAAAATTTTCTCTATTTGAAAAACTCTCGTACATCATGCTCACTATAAATTTCAGATTCTAGATCATTCATTTGTGTATCCATGCTTTCTTGAAGAATTGTGCTTTGATTTTTTGAACGTGGCATTTGCTTATCATCAAAAAATTCAGAAATTTGTACAATAGCTTGTGTTTTATTATTCATTTTGATTGCTGCTTGTACGTGTTGATTTGTGATTTGATTTTCTGAATTTAATATAGAGGAATTTTCAGATTTCAAAGCAGCGTTTTCTCCAAAATTAATGCTATTGTATTCTTGTATTTGGATAGAAATATTTTTCAAGCTTTGTGAGACCACTTCATCATAATTTGTTTGTACATCCATATTGGAATTCTCGTTTATGTTAGAAGGGGATGGGACAAAACGTGAACTAATTTCATATGGATTGGGAATGGGAGGAAGAGAGCAAATATATTTAAACCAATCTAGTGATTTTTCTTTCGTAAGTTTATCTTCAACTTTAAATCTTAAACAATTCAAATGAAATCGAATATTAAAATCTCTAATAGATTAATTTTCAAATCTTCGTTGATATTCAATTTCATCACATACCTGTTTATAATCGTATCCGTCAAATTTACAAATGAAAATTGTAACAAATTGATCTCAGCTGTGAATTGAGGCAATCGGAAGAGTTCTACACTAGTTCCTAGCTTTTGTCGCAAATGTGAGAGTAAAAATTCTGCATAAAATGCCTTCATCAATTCCTTAAAAATCATAATTTGAAACATTTTGAATAAATTGAAGACATGATTAAAAACAAAAGAATTTTTCTTACTATTAAACTTTACCTGAGACAAGAGTCTTACCACTTCGGGTGGAGTATTGGAAAATGCACGTCCATGTATACAACTCCAAATTGGAAGTTTTAAAGGAGCCATTGTAAAAAATGAAATGTTAGAATTCAAATACTCCAAAGTAAAACAAATCTCAGGCCCTCCCAGCGCCAAAAATGTTGAATCCTCGAAAATCGCTGCTACAACATTGGGGGATAACCATCTCCTTTTCCATTTATGATAGTGGCTCCCACTGGTTTAACTAGGTCCAGTTATCTTTTCCCTATCGCTATTGGTTTATGATATATCTTTAACTACAAATAGACAAAGATATCTGATCGATTATTCTTGCTGATCAGGCAAGAGAATGACTTTTACGCTGATTTGGGTTTAGCCAAACCACAAATAAGATTTTGCCTCTTTGAGAAGAGGTCTTAAAAGAATATAGAAATTAATCTAAACGCAAACTTATTCTATAATGCAAGCAAAAGAAACTAATCTAAATCCTATCTCAATTAGGTAGATGAAAATCTAACCCAACTAAGAGCAAGATAATTAAATAATGAGGATTAAAATATGTCTGGCTTTTAATTAATGTCAAACCAACGAAGAAATTCAATTAGCTCACATTTGTTAATACCAAAACACATTCTATTGAGATCATTTGACTGAAATAATAAATCAACAACACTTCGGAAGAAATTCACGAAAATGATATTGATTGACAAATCAGTCAAGCCAATAATTAAACAATAATATGTGGAAGAAATTCACAACACATTATTATTTAATAAATCAGTTTTATAAGGCAGATTGCTAAGTAATGGTTACTCAAAAATCAGAGTGTAATTCATAAGAGCAAATATACATAACAATTTGAGACAAATTATCCATATCAACAGAAATGCCAAAACATGAATAAAATGAAACAACAATTTTATTAACATAAAAATGAAACTGGTATTTGATACAGAAATGCCAAAAATATCGGTTAATTGAATTTGCTTCTCTGATCCTGGTCTCTAATAGTACTTTATATTACTTGAATTTCTGTTTTCAAGATTAGAGCTGCAGAAATGCAAACTCTGCCCATCATGCATAATTCAAGACATAAAGAAAAACCCTCAATAATGGTCAGATCTGAAATTTTCTCTCCTCCCTATCTACAACTCTAAATTCCTATTACAGAAATGCTTTTAGAACTCTGGAATTGTAGAGGAGAGCAACCTCTTTTACATTTTGCAATCTACAATTTATAATACTTCCAAAAGTATTTTTAGAAGGGAGTTTGTTGAAGAAAAATCTGTTCAATCCAATTTTAATTGTTTAAAAATTCCAATCTTTAATTGTTGGAGTCTTTTCATTGATTGAGATATTTTTCTCCATATCCCTTCTATTGTTTTTCCTGCCAAAAAAAAATTAAAATGAATTAAGATGCAACAATAAAATCAAAATATTATCTCTAACTTTAAAACAAATCCAATCAAATTCTATTTAAATAAATAAAAAGGAAATTGATGCTCATAATGATTTTAATTAACCAAGGATATTATTGATGCATGAATCTGTAATTAGAAGAAGCTGGGCAAATGAAAATGAAGAAAATAAAACTCAGAAAATTGATTTTATTTAAGAAATCGGAGCTTGATCTTCTGCCTAATTTTTGACTCAATAAATGACCAAATCTGTTAGTGAAACCTCCTCAGAAATGTTCTCCTTGATTTTATTTTTCCAATGAGCCATCTTGGGTCTCATTTGGCCAAGTAAAACTCAATCTATGAGCCTCCAAAGTTAATAAGTCAAATCTGAGTAAATCTAGAAATTCAGTTGCTGGGCTAAAAAAATCAGAGTTTAATTAAAAATCTAATCCTAAATTAGATTCTAATTATCTAATAGTTAATCCTAATTTAATTGTTAATCATAAATTAAACTAATTATTTAAATTAATATTAATCTAACTAATTAATATAATTAACTATTCATAAACAAATTAATCTAATTAATAATAAATCTAATTAAATTAATTATATTCTACATATTAATTTATTAATTTAAAATTAATTATTTTAAATATTAAATTAAAACTAAACTAGCATTCCATTAATATTAAACTAATCACTATACTAACATTAAAATAATATTAAACTAACATATACCAACACTAAACTATTATATATTAATCTACCATAAGAATACTAACTTAACATTATACTAACCTACCTACACTAAAGCTCCACTACCACTAATATATTCTAACTTAACATTAAACTAACTTACCTCCTACTTAAGTTAATATATACTAACTTACTATTACCAATACTAAATTAACTAAAGACTAACGTTATGCCTTTTGAACTAACATTATATTAAACTAATAGTTGAAAACTTAAAGCTAAACCATCGTTTCATTAATTTAAATAACTCATCAAATCGCATGAAATGAATGCGACTAATCGCAATCGCATAAAATGAATGTGATTGATCGCATCACAAATATGAACTCATCGCATCGAAGGTGAAGGCCATCGCATCGGGGTTATTCATTGCATCGGAGTTTTTTTTTAAAAGATGTAGCGATTGAAATTTTCCGATGCGATGTTCTAATTTTGTTTCTAGTTTTTTATATTTTGTTTTTTAATTTTTTAAATATATTTTTTTATATTAAATTTTAATTTAATTAATTAATTATATAATAATTAATTTAATTAATTTAAAATTTAACATTAAAAAATAGTTTTTTGTTTTGGTTTCATGATGTTTAAATTAGATTATCTAAGGGATGATTTGCCTATCTAAACTACAGCCACTTGGACATTTTGAATTTTTCGTATTTTTCGAGTTTAATAATTTATTTGAAAATTGGAATAAATTATTGAAATCCTGATGCTTCGTTATTTGGCTGTATAAGTAAAAAAATGAAAAATATTAGTCATAACTAACTATGGGTTAATATTTTAAACTAAATGCATATTTTAAAAAAATGAAATATTGTACATTTTACGCATTTTTTAATCCAGACAACATAATTGATTAGACTTCAAAAGAGTGCTATTTACAAACCGGTTGACCAAATGAGACGAAACAAGCATCAACATGAAGCTTATAAAAAATCGATTTCATCCGAGTAATTAAAACAAGAATCTAAAGAAAATGAAAAATTAACAAAATCGTAAGATAATTGACTCAATAAAAATCCTAAAAGGTGTTTAGCCAAAAAAATTTATAGGAAGGGTCCCCATTATTTGATGTGAACAAGCTAAAAATGGGGGGTTGTTGTACCGTACAACAGGGTAATAGTTGGTACGCGAAGTCAACTAGGTATCCACCAAATGAAAGAGCTCGTGCCAAAAATCGCCCATGAAACAGTTGTCCCTGTCACTGACGATGGTCTTCGGAAGACCATGCATTCTGAAAATATGACGGAAGAACAACTCTGCCACCTTTGCAACTGTGTACTCTGCGGATATGGCGAAGAAGTGAGCATACTTTGTCAGTTGATCAACGACTGCAAAGATGCAGTCCTTGCCCTGCACTGTGGGCAACCCAGTGACAAATTCCATCGAAATGCTTTCCCACTTTCCTTCCGGAATGGGAAACGGTTGTAGTAATCCGTCTGGGTGGCTCATCTACCCTTTGTTCTTCTGACATACCTCACACTCCCGGACATGCTGGAGTACGTCCTCCTTGAGGCCCCTCCAAGAGAACCTCTTCCTGATAGCTCTGTAGGTCTCCGTGAATCCTTGATGGCTCGACAGTGGTGAGTCATGGGAGGCACGTAGGATGTTCTCCTTGAGCTGAGAACCCCCAGTCAAGAAGAGCTTGTCCCTGAAGTAAATAACCTTGCCGATCACTCTGTACCTGTCATTTGTGACTTAGCCATCCTGCACCTCATAGGCAAAACGGTCCTTGGAGTACTCCACCAGTAGCTGAGCCCTCCAGTTCGTTTCTATGCTCATCAAAGACAATGCTGCCAGTCTCCGTGATAGAGCATCGACCACCACGTTGCTCTTCCCTTTGACATACTCAATGTCAAATTCATATTTCTAGATCTTACTGACCCATCTCTGCTACCTCTCCTACAACTGCTTTTGATCTAGGAAAAATCGAAGGCTATTTTGGTCAGTCCTCACTTGAAACTTGTTGCCCACCAGGTGCTGTCGTAACTTGGCTAGTGCATGCATAATGGCCAGCATCTCCTTGTCGTATATAGGATACAACCTCTCATGCGGCAACAACTTCCCGCTCTCGAAAGCTATGGGGTGTCCTCCCTGCATCAAAATTGTGCCCACTCCCTCTCCTGAAGCATCACACTCCAAGATAAAAGGTTGCGTGAAATCCGGCAAAGCCAATATTGGGCAACTACTCATCACCTCCTTGAGCCTGTCAAAGGCTCTCTACGCTGTATTCGTCCAACTGAATGCCCCCTTTTTGGTGAGGTCAGTGAGAGGTGCAGCAAGCTGGGAAAATCCCTTGACGAACTTCTGATAGTAGGTGTAGATGCCTACAAATCCCCGGAGTTCTGTCACATTCTTTGGCTCCGGCCATTCCCAGATGGCCCAGATCTTCTCCTCATGGACCCTTACTCCGTCCACACCAATGATATGCCCCAAATAGAGGATCTCTGTCAACCCAAATTCGCACTTGGAGAGCTTAGCATACAATGCTGCTCCTCCAAGATACGCAGTACAGCCTCAATGTGCTGTAAGTGATCCTCCCAAGTGCGATTGTATATAAGGATATCATCGAAGAACACCAGCACAAATTTCCTCAACTGACCACGTAAGAAGTGGTTCATACAAGACTGGAAGCTGGTCGATGCATTGGTTAGCTCGAAGGGCATCACCAAAAACTCAAAATGGCCGTAATGACATCTGAAAGCAGTCTTGGGGTCATCCTGGTCCCTCACTCGGATCTGATGGTAGCTCGACCTCAAATCAATCTTGGAGAAGAATTTCGATCCCCTCAGCTCATCCATCAACTCGTCAGTCCGCGGAATGGGGTATCGCTTCTTCATCGTTTTCTTGTTGAGAGCCCGGTAATCGATGCACATCTTCAGTGTGCCATCCTTTTTCTTCACCAATACAATAGAAGAAGCAAATGGGCTAGTACTAGGCCGTATGTGTCCCAGTGCTAAGAGCTCGTGAATGGTTTTCTCAATCTCATCCCTGTAGGCTTTGGGATGTCTTTAGGGTGTGGTGATCACAACCTGAATACCCTGCTCAAACTCAATGGTATGCTCAAATCCCCGGTCTGGTCGCTGTTCTGGAGGTATATCTCCGAAAACCATAGAATACCTATCCAAAATCCACTGCACATCTGGGTGAACGACCTGCCCTGTGGCCCCTGCATCTGAAATACGCAGCTCCACTGCCCACTCTATGTCTCCCTTTCGGAAGTCTGCCTCCATCCAATGTGCTGAAACTCTCTATTAGAGGGTATGCGTGCATGCCTCTGATCATCACATGCTTACCACTCTTCTTGTTTGTCCACTGCATCTCCAAGGTCTACTAGTTTGTGGTGACCTTCCCCAGCGTGGTCAACCAATGCACTTCCAACACCACATTGGTGTCTGGAATGTTGACCACAAAAAAATGATCTGTCATTTTATAAGTCCTAATGGTCACGGCTAATGTCGGAACGTATCTGGCACACTACATAGTTCTACTACTTGGTACCAGTACTGAGAAGCCATCAAAGCTCTCTATCTATATGCCCCTCCTTTTTACCAGTTGGGCATCGATAAAGTTGTGAGTGGCCCCATTATCGACTAGAACTGAAACACTTTGTCCTTGAACGGAGCCACGGACACACAATGTCAAATACTTCGGAACCCCTCGTAAAGATGCTAGGACTCCTCCTGTGGGTGCAAACGCTGCTCCTCCTGCTCCTGGGGGAGGAGGTGGTGGATGATTCCCTCTCTGCACTACAGTGCTAGCCTCTATCTCTATCCCCTCGTAGGCATCTTCTTCCCCCTCACTGTCGGAGAAGACCTCTATGTAATGTGCCTTCCCCGTGGCACATTGATGACCCGGTGCCCATGGCTCCTGGCATGTGAAGCATAGCTTCCTTCGCCTCAAGTCTCTCTAGGTATCATCGTCCAAAGGCCCCCGGCCTTGGTTCCCCTTTGGAGGTGGAACTCTCGTGTCCTTCCCTTCGGCTAAAATGTCGGTCTCTGGGGGAAAGGAACTCTGGTCCTGGGCAAAGCATCCTGCAAATATCTGGTCCTCCCGTCTACATCCTGAAGTGTAGCAGGCCTCGTGGATTTGACTAGCGCACGCAGAGGTTCTGCCAACCCGTCAATGAACATGTAAATCCTCCTAGCTGAGGACAAGTCGGGTACCGTCACTAAAAGCCTCCGAATTCGTAAATGTAAGTTTCAAGGTTCCCGGTCTGCTTGAGCTTGGTCAGCTCAACAAAATGCTCTTTTAGATATTTCTGGTAAAACCACTCCACAAATCTCCGTGTAAACTCCGCATATGCTGTCACTGTTGAGTGACGCAGCGTGGCCATCCCGTGGAACCACCAGTCATGGGTCTCTCCCTCAAGGTGCAGCGCTGCCACCTTGATGGCCTCTCCCTCTACCATCTGATTAAGCTAGAAATAAATGTTGAGCTTCTCCACCCAAGCTTTAGCTAAACATTTAGAGGACCCGTCAAATGTTGGCAAGAAAAACCTGGCCACGGTACATTGCAGCTCACCTCCCTGCGTGTACCCACCATCTCTGTTCTCGTTACGAGATTTTTTGTGCTTCTTGAGTTGGCAAAAATCATGGAAAGTGAGAGCTTCACCAAACTCTCGCTCATAGGACTGAAATTCTACAAAATAATCCCCCAAATGAACCACCTTCGGCTCTTGAGGTCCTCCCGTCTCGGTGCCTGTAGTAAAAAATGTGGGCATCGTAGGACGTGGGGGAGTGACTGGTACTATCTGCTGCGCTGTGATCTGCTCTCCTTTGTGATGAGACGTGCCAGATCCCTCACCACTATGAAAACCCCTTGGGTTTCACGCTGTCTGTTATCCGTGGCAATCTTCTAACCCATCTCCTCTATCCTGCTCGACAGCGCCTGCACAGATTTCAGGAGGAAATTCGCGAACTCCTTCCCTTCATCTCTCTCCTCCGCCATAGGTTCTTCCTCCTTTGCGTTTAGCATTGGAACACAGTCCCCTTCTCCAAAAGTGGCCTCGAGTCTCTATTCTCGGCTCTTGTACCTTCTTCCTCGGTAAGTGATGTATTGCTTTCCTCCTGGCGTCATAAACTGATCTGCTTCACAGGCTGAGCCAAGTCTATGAGCTTTGATACCACTATAATATTCTGAATAGGAAATGAACAACAATATAAAGCAACATAAACAATAACTACAACAAATAGAGGGACATTATGAAAAACACTGCAAACATGGAGAAACGTTGAGCCATTTTATTATAATCTGAAAGATAACAATGGGTACAAAGGTGATCAGAATATGGCACCTTGGCTTGCTCAAGGCAAGATGAAAATACTCTCAGAATCTCTCATTGAATGGCTACTCTCTCTATCACTGCATAACTCTTGCTGCTGCTACCGGAATTGCTGCTACTGCTGGAATGGAGCTGCTGTTTGGGGTTGTTCCCCTGCTCAGAAAAATATGACACTCTGAATATAAGCTCTCCTCCAATAACTCGGATAAACCCAGGAAGGAATCCCAGAATGGCTGACCCCGAAATTTGACCTCCCTTGGAAAATCACGCACTCCAGGTGAGTACGCTGGCCCTGAACTGATAGATTGCAATGATGGCCTCCTCCTACTGCAAAAGATGATTTGTGAAGGGCCGATCCCTTCACAATACTCCCGAGCTGAAATCCCTGATCTCCCTTCTCTCTCGGTGCTGCCTCCTCCCAAGACTCCGTAATCCCTAAGTGTGACTGCGTTGCCTTAGTGACTGCATGCTCTTGGCTGAAGGATGTTGTGTGCTCTGGTTGGAAAACAATGGTGGATCTCGTCACCTGAGCGGGCACTCGAAGTCCCCCGAGGCTGAGGTTGGGATCTCTGCTCAGAGACATCCGCGTGCTGAACAACACTTGCAGACTTTGCTAAACAACGTAAGCGTGCTCAATGTCTGAAAGACAAAATCAGAAGATGCATAATAAAATGACTGAATGGTGAACCTCTTCTTCCTTTTATGCTTGAGAGCCTAGCTCTCCCTTGGGCCCCACTCAACTGCGTTTTACCTCCTTGGCCATGCTGCCCCTACCACTGTGCTATCCTGGCCCACGCTACGTCCATGTTGTCCCTTTCCCTGCACTGTCACTTGGCTCTCCTGGGCCCCACACTGCCAACTGAATTTTCCTAAGCGACTTTAGGGAGTTATTATCTCCTATGTGTGGGTTATGGGTCCCATCACCCCCTTTATAGACTGACTAACATTAGATAGGAAAAATCTGAACAAAATTAATATTGCCAATTAGCTGCTGCTAATTGGGAAAATTACAGCAGACTATCCGAGATCAGCTGATTGCTATGGGGTCAACTCCGAATGAAGGGCTCATTGTGAGGACTACCCTGAATGCAGTCACCAGTGAATGGGAGACATTTGTCCAAAGCATCTTGGGCAGAGCAGTGCTACCATCCTGGGTGGACATGTGGGCAATCCTCTGTCAGGAGGAAATCAAGCGGATAACCAAGAAGCAAAGCAGCTGTGGAGGAGTCAAGGTGAAAAAAGAGGAGGAGGAAGATGCAGTCCTTGCATCTAACAGACAGAGGCAACAAGGGAAGAAGAATGACCTCTCGAAGGTCCGTTGCTTCAGGTGTGGTGAACTTGGACACTTCGCCAACACTTGTCCTAAGTGGAAGGTCAAGGAAGCATCTGATTCCAAGGCAGCAACACCGAAAGGGGACAGTGGTAGTGAGGATGATGTGGCCATGAGTGCTCATGTGCCTTGAGAGAAGAGGTGGGGCAATATTGTTCTGTAGAGCAACTACATTTGTGTTTTTTATTCAACATATGAAAAACACAAATGTTAGATAGAAAAAAGAAGAATGGGATTAGACCCTACCTCTTCGGCTCTCCAACAATCTCCTTTCAATCTCCCAAGCTTGCAAGCTTCAACAAGCTCCCACAAATTCCTTAAGCTCAAACCCTCTCAATCTCTCTCTCTCAAATGAAATTATGTTACGAGGGAGGGGAGGAGGCTGTTTATTCTTTTTGGCTCCTCCCATTTTCCTCCAAACATATCGCTCCTCTCATTAGCTACACAAGCTTTTTTGGCGTCAAAGTGCATTTTTTGTAGAGGAAGCTATCGCGAAGCGATTGCAACCATATCGCTACCCGCCATTAAAAATCACTCATGGAGTGGTTTGCAGTGATACGGGAACGATTGCTCCCCAATTGATTTCTATATCACTCCCTGAAAACTAGGGAGCGAAATTTTTTTACTGGGAGCGCGCTCTTGAAATTGGCTCCCAAACAGGAGGAAATAGGGAGCGCGCTCCGAATGTGGGGGACCTCCAAAAATCGTCTTCTCTTGGACCCACTAATTTTTTATTATTTTCCACTTGGAGAGAAATTGTTTTCTTTATAATTATATTTGACTCAAAATTAATTAATTTTTCAGCTTGGGATTTTTATTTAATTTAACCAGAAAAAATTAATTGAAACTACAGAGGATTAATGGTTTTTTCCACCCTCAAATGTTTTAGCCATGGTGTCTAAATATGAGGGACCATGCACTAAAATATTTTTTACTTCAAATTATTACAATATCAACCATTGAAAGGGGAAAACCAGTGAAACAGGAATCGGCGATTTTGCCGAGTACTCGCGATTTTAACTCTGCTCGACGACTAAACGAGCAGACTCAAAACTGGACGAGTCAAACTCGCATTGACCAAGTTTGACAAGTGGTCAACGCGATTTGCACTCGCGACTGGCGATTTGCACGATTGAATCGGGAATTTGTTTAGGGTTTTTTTTTATTATTAATGAGCTTGTCGCCGCCTTTCACTCTCACTCTCGCCTCATCGTTGCGGTCGCCGTCTTTTACTTTCACTCTCACTCTCGCCTCTTTGCTGCCTTCACTCACCTGGTAGCTGAACTATCGCACAACCATTATCGCCCACTACTTGGGCCATTATTGCCCACTGCTCGTGGAGCCATCGCACTGTGCACAACATCATCGTGGACTTGGAGCCATCGTAGTATCACCGGTGTGCCATCATAGAGCCATCCATCACCGGCGTGCCATCAAATCCTCGTCGGCCTTCCTCACCAACAGAGCCATCGTGGTTTGTCGGCCATCCTCACCGGTAGAGAGCCATCGTGCCATTGTCGGCCATGCCATTGTGGCAATCGTTGTGGGCAATCTATTGATCAAGTTTCAACTGCCATTGTATTTGCTGCCCGTGAGGAACTGTGAGGAATTGGTTTGTTTTTATTTTCTGTTATTGTGTTTTAAAATTTACATTTTAATTAAATTATATTTTCTTGTATGTAAAGTTTAAACTTTAAACAATATTTTTTTTTCATTTTAATTAAGTTATATTTTCTTATATTAAGTTTACAATGTGAGCTTTGTTAATTGTTATTTTAATTAATTTTTATTGTCAGAATTTTAATATGCTTTGTTATATTAATTATAATATTAAATAGAAATTCAAATTATTATTATTACGAGAATTATAATATTAAATAGAAATTTTGGTTCTATGTAGTCACTGGTTAGGAGTTAGGACTCCGTACTTTGGATTGTGTTTGGACTCATAACATATATGAGATACTTACTCATTTATGATATTTTGGACATCTATTGATAATATGCATTGTTTGGATATGCCTTTATTCAATATCAATGCAAAATGTGTTTTTTAATTCAATATATGTGTATATTTTTATTTATTGAATTCACCGATTTTTTCCTGATTTTTTCTCGATCCGATTAAAACTCTTCACTCTTTTGCCTCGCCGATTTATTGCCGATTCCGAGTCTGGTAACATTGGGGAAAACACATTTAGACTCGTACCCTCAGCGATTTACCCAATTCTGCGACACAATATGATCTAGTATAGACCAAGTGTGCTTGTAATAAAATAATTTAGCCAAATTTGCTAAAATTTTTCTCAAACACACTTTTACAAAAGACTCGATATAACACTAGGACTCATCTAAGACCTTCTCAATGAATTCCACCTTAGCTTTAGGGTTTAAGCTGGAAGAAAAACTCTGCCAATTATTCGTGTTTAGAAACACACATAATTTGGTGAGGTTAAAAAACTTCCTAGGATGAAATCCATTGCCAAAATCAGAGGCTTACCTAGGTGTTGATACATAATTAAACAATCATACTAGTGTCATTTACAATGTAACTTGCAGAAATTGGGTTTACAACGATACAATAGTGCTGGTTGGTGACTTTGATCTTTGAAAAATTTCCTCACATCTTTGCATTTTGTTTCCTTGGACTGTTGAGAAAGTGTGGTCAACAAGTCCCCTCACAATACCTGCTAGATTTTGCGGCGAGAGGGACTTACTCCGATCTACATTCATAGGTATGTAGGATAATTTACGACTTCATTTTTCTGTTGTTTCAAGAACTAGTATAGGACTTGCAATGCCCATTCAATATACCTTGCCATTTCCATTTTTAATGGGAGATTGAACACTTACATAGCTTGCAACATTCGTCAAGTTTTTTGTGGATATGGATTCTGAATTTCCCATTTGTTTTGGTTATAGATTTTAGAAATTTAATCAATGCTCTACAAAATGGAAAAGACAGTAGACTCAATGTGGAAGTATGGTGAATCATGTGAGAGTTATAATAGAATAAGGCTGAATTGCAAGCTATGTGGAATGGAAATGATTGGTCTAATCAACTGCTTGAAATACCACCTTTCCAAAATCCCAATGCATGAAGTGGAGTTTTGCCCTGCAGCTACTCTAGATGTTGTCCACATTTCAAAAAACCCAATTTTTTATATTTTTATGAAGGCAGATTAGAGGGAAGAATTGAGATCTAATTTTACAAACAAAGCGAGAAGAAGCATGGGAATATTAAGCTTCACAGTGGCAGGGGAAACCTAATCGTTGGCCACACTGTAATGTTCCTTTCCGAGCAATCACACCAGGTGAAGAAAAGGACAAAGGAATAAAATAATTATTTAATGTCAATGTGGCCAAAAGTGACTATATAAAGTGGCGTTAAATTATTATTAAAAAGGGGTGTTATAAAGTGATTTTGAAAAAGTGAAAAACCTTGGGAGTCACTTAAATATAAAAATGAGCAGGATAGTAATTTGAATTTCGGAAAAGAGGGGGTAAAAAAGGAAAGGGAGTTTTAAACAGGGAGATCAGTTTCACTTTCTCATTGTGCATTTTTCTTTGTGGAGATCAGATTGGAGAGATCAGTGCTCATCTCTTCACTTAATCACAAACACACAGATCGAACCAGGAATTAGATTGACCTCTCGCCTGTGTGCTCTATGCAGCATGATAATCTTCTTCCTGTGAATTCAGGCAGCCAAGAGTGGCCTCCTGAGTTTCCTCATCCGCAAGGTAACGTGCAGGGAAATAAAAGATGGGTAACCCCTGTCTAAACATGCCACAATATCCCTGTGTTCGACCTGATCCTGATGTTGATCTTCCTGACAGTTAAACTAGCAAGAAATCGAAATAATCTTTTCTCCAACCAGTTTGGGTGGGTGATCGTCCACCGAAACCAGGGAGGGGTTGACATCAGAAGATCGTGGTCACTGGCATTTGAGGAGGGGCCGTACCAGCCACAACGCAGTTGCAACTGCTGACACAGGGTCCCACTAAGTAGATGAAGCGGAATATTGCCTGAGACATTGTATTCATCCAGATCTGCTGGCAGCTTCATATCCCAGACTGCCCCAGGCATGTTTTTCCTCAGTCTATTTATTGCAGGAAAGGTCTAGCAACCTTGTCTATATGCACTATTGTTTAGCTCCGTTGTGTTGGGATAGATTTCTTATGCATGCAAACAAAAATTGTGAGAAAAACCATCAAACAATTTAAAGCATAAAAATCCAAAAATACCAGCCGGCAAGAAAAGCATACCAAGCATACCAATTGCAGTCAACTGTTGGTCAAGAGCTTTACACACACCTCTTAGTGCAAGATGATGATCCTTGTAGTATCTAGATGCCTCATGATGATCATGTCATAAGATATGTTTATTTTTGCTTTGATGTGATTTTGTATTATCCTGTCAGGTTTTATGAATCAGGACACATATCATATTTCAATGTCGACATGTGATGTACCACTTGACATCTTATACATCAAATTTATCTTCATATTTATGTAGCAATTTGTTTGTTTGATGTTGTTGCTACTTTAGATATTTAAAAAATTGCAAAAATGTGTTAAAACATTGGTCCCTAGCCACTCATGTTCTTTCACATGTGGCTGGATCTTCTGCAGTAGGGAAATTGAAGTACCTATTGCTTTATCTACTTGGTAAAGAATTATAGTAGGGTTTGAACAAACCTAAAGATCTTTTGTAGGGAGACTCCAATCTTTTCCTTACTGAAAGAAAGAATGGTATTAATTAGAGACTTCAGAGGGTTGGCATATAGATCGTCAAAATCCTAGCCTAGAAACTTATTTTTCCTATCTTGATTTGGACAGACTTCAATTGGAGTAGTCATTTTCAGAGTCAGCACCCAACAACAACTTCCAGTACCTCTAATATACATGTGATGATGGATATCAGATTTATGATGATGTACTACGTCATTGAATTTGATAGTTGCACTTTTTATATTACTAGCCTAGATCCATCTTAACTCTGGATCTATCAAGCGCCGAGAGGGATCAAATCTCTCGAGGTGAAAACCTCTTTTTTGAGTGCAAAACTTGAGGAAAGGTTTTCACCTCGAGAGATTTGATCCCTCTCGGCGCTTGATAGATCCGGAGTTAGGATGGATCTAGGCTGGTTTCAGTTGTGTGCGACCAAGGAAAATCTATCGATAATATGAGGAACATATGCTTAAGTTTATCAATAATATGTAAATACATCTAATATTAACATAACCATTTTGAATATGTTAAATATGTCTGAGATTCATTGAGTCATTTTAATTTTAAATTTGATTAGTTACCTCAGTTTGTTGAGATGATAAATATTGTAAGATAATTTTAATGATGAAATAAAATTTTGAAATAATATTGAATGATAGAAACTGTGAATAATAAGAATGTAGTCAATTACGAAGTCTTCACGAAGTCTTCATTGTGATCGATTTCAAACTATTTTCTTCTACTATTCTTATTTTCACCCATGTTAGTTTTGTCATATTTTCATTTTGATTATTTGAAAAGGACAGTTGGAATCGTAAACCATTTAAATATTTAGCTCAAGTTGTAGTAAACATCATACCTTGTCTCTCTTGCTCTCCAATATTAATAGGTTGAATTGCTATAAAAAAAAAATCAATGTACATTGTCAATAATTTTTTGTGCTTACACTGAAATCATTGCACACACACTATTAATCAAATGATTTTAAAATTAATGTACCATCATACATCAAATTAGAAATCAACATATACACTGAAATCAATGCAACTAATGCAAGAAATCAAATAATAATAGAAAACAACATCTACACTAAAATCAATGCATATAATGCAAGTAATGAAATATGATTAGAAATCAACATCTACACTCAAATAAATGAGTCTAGTGCAAGTAGGAAAATAGGATTTAAAGCCAACATCTACATTGAAATCAATGCATCTAGTGCATGCAATCAAATATGATTAGAAATCACCACGTACACTGAAATAAATGCATTTAGTGCAAGGAATCAAATAGGATTATAAATCATCTACATTTAAATCAATGCATTTAGTTAAATCATCTACATTTAAATAAATGCATTCAATGCAAGCAATCAAATATACTTATAAATCAACATCTACATTGAAATTAATGCATCTAGTGCAAGCAATCAAATAAGATTAGAAATCACCATCTACACTGAAATCAAGACATTTAGTAAAAGCAATCAAATAGGATTAGAAATCACCATCTACA
The DNA here is from genome assembly GCA_034641835.2 of Pinus albicaulis. Lineage (NCBI taxonomy): Eukaryota > Viridiplantae > Streptophyta > Pinopsida > Pinales > Pinaceae > Pinus > Pinus albicaulis. The sequence goes on along the minus strand of CM076579.1, from coordinate 654,304,167 downwards.
TTGAAATCAATCCATTCAGTGCAAGCAATCAAATAGGATTAAAAATAATCTACATTGAAATCAATTCATCTAGTGAAAGAAATCAAATATAACCAAAAATTTAAAATCTACATTAAAATTAATGCATCTAGTGAGATCAATCAAATAGGATTAGAAATCATCATCTACACTGAAATTAATGCATTTAGTGCAAGCAATCAAATAGGATTAGAAATCATCTACATTAAAATCAATCCATTTAGTGTAAGTAATCAAATATCATTAGAAATCAACATCTACACCAAAATCAATTCATCTAGTGCAAGAAATCAAATAGGATTAGAAATCACCATCTACACTGAAATCAATGCGTCTACTGCAAGAAACCTTCTTCCCTATCTCCCCCATATATATCTATATATCCATCCATATCTCCTTCTTTTTCTCTTTATCTCACCCAACCATACACACTCTCTCTCTCACTCCATATCTATCAATTTCTCTGTCCCTCCCTCCTCCTCTCCATCTGTCTTTTTTTCTCTTCACCTTACATCTATATCTATATCTCACTCTATCTCTCTATATCAACTCCAAAACATAAACTCTCTTTCTCCAATCTATCTATCTATCTATCACTCCCTCCTCCTCCTCCCCTCTCTCTCTCTCTCTCGCTTCTATCTCTCTTCCTTCCTGCTACCCTTTCTCCCTCTCTCTCCATTTTCTTTATCACTCCCTCTCTCTCTCTCTCTCCACCTTTCACCCTCTATGTCTTTATTCTTACCTCCCCCTCTCTCCCTCTCCATCTTCATATCTCTTTACCTACCTCTCTTCACTCTCTCTCTTCCTTTCTCTCACCCCCCCTCTCTCTCTATCTTCACCTTCCAACTTTGTTACCATATGCCTCTCTCTCTCCTTCTCCCCCCCCTTCTCTCCATATCTCCTTATTTGTCTCTTTATTTCACCCCAAAACATACACACTCCCTCTTCATCTCTCCCTTGTCACTCTCCCTCTCTCTCCACTACTCACTCTCTATGTATTTATTCTTCCCTTTCTCTCTCCTCATCCAGCTCCATCTCTCAATCCCTCCCTCTCTCCCCCTCCAAATCCATATTTCTATCCCTCCCTCTCCTCCCCTCTCTCCTCCTCTCTTTCAAGTCCCCTCTCCTTTCCTTCCTCTCACTCCCTTTCTCTCCTACCTCCCTTTCTCTTCCCCCATCTCTCTCTCTCTCCATCTCTCAATCCCTCCCTCTCTCCCCCTCCGAATCCATATTTGTATCCCTCCCTCTCTCCTCCTCTCTTTCAAGTCCCTTCTCTTTTCCTTCCTCTCTCTCCCTTTATCTCCTATCTCCCTTTATCTTTCCCCATCTCTACCCCTCTCTCTCTCTCCTACAATCCTCTTTTCCCCCATCACTCTCTTCATCTCTTTCATCATTCCTCTCTCGCCTTCTTCTATTTGACCCCCCAGCTCTCTTTCCTTCTCTCTCTCTCTCTGTCCTCCAATCCTCTCTCTTCCCCCATCACTCTATCTCACTCTCCAACTATCTTACTATTTTTATCCCTTTATCGTTCTCTCTCCCCTTGTCTCCATCACGCCTGCTTTCTCCTTCTCTCCCCCCTTGTCTCCATCACTCCTATGTATCTTTATCCTATTCATTAGCATACACACTCTCTCTCCATCTATCCCTTGTCACTCCCTCTCAATGTATTTCTTCTTCCTTTCCTTGCTCTGCCTCCAGCTCCATCTCTCTATCCCTCCTTCTCTCCTCCTCCTCTCATCCTTTCTCTCTCTCCCTTTCTCTCCTACCTCCCTCTCCCTTCCCCCTTCTCTCTCTCTCTCTCACTCTTTACCCTCCAATCCTCTCTCCTTCTCCCTCTCTCTCTCCTTATCTCTCTCCCACTTCCATCTTTATGTCTCCCTCTCCCTCTCTTCCCCTTCTCACTCTCTCTCTCTTCATTCCTCTTCTCCCTTCTCCTTCAATTTATCTCCATATCTCCCTTGTCACTCCCCCTATTTCTCCACCTCTATCATATATCATGATATATTAATATATATTACAATATAATAAATTTAATATTGTATTAATCTAAACATATTAAATTTAATAATATTAATATTTTAATATTAATGTTAGGGTTAATAATGTTTTTTTTGGCATTGTATTAATAATAATTTGGTTCATGGTATTTGTCCCTTATACTTCATATATAAGTAGATCTTGATTTCTAATCGTATTTGATATATTTTTATTTATTTACCTTACCTCTTTATACCTAAATAAAACATGTTTTTGAGTTTTTGTAAATATAAAGTGGTTCATTGAGTAAATATAAAAATCTGTTTTATTTATTTACCATACCTCTAGTTTATTTATATTTTTATTTATTTACCATACCTCCTGAGTAATATAAAAAGAGGTTTTATTTATTTACCATACCTATGGTTTATTTATATTTTTACGTATTTACCATATATTATTTATTTACCATATCTCTTTTTTGAGTGTTAGTAAACTCTTCATATTTTAAGTTTATAATTTATTTTTAATAAATTTTTAATTGTTCATTTATATTTTTATGTAATTTATTGTTCAAGCCGACATTTTTTTTGGCTTCCGACATACTTACACATGGGGGTCATACTGGGCTGTAGAATGCACCTTTCGGCCCAATAATTTCGTCACAAATTCACAATGCTGAGAGTGAACGAGATTTTGATTACATGCTGAGATCTGCAGTGGTGGTTTTAATTTTTTAATATATAATTTAATTACTTTGCATTTTCTTTCTGTACTAGTGGTAAAAAATGTGAAAAATTTTATTCAGTTATAGTCTTTCTTTGCTTCATGGTGTCAAGGGTTACTAACACTGTAGCTATTCAGATGGAGGAGTTCTTTTCAGGAGAAAGGATTTTGAACAAGAAACCTGCTTACTACCAGACACTTGAGGAGCCAGATCTTTGGTTTTCTCCGGAGCTTGTATGGGAAATCAGAGGTGCAGGTAAGAGTTGTCCTTGAGAAAGTCTTGATGGGTCCTTTCATACCTCTTCCCACATATTGACTACTTTTTCTTGTTTGCATGTACAACATATTATTCCGTTTCAGATCTTACAGTTTCTCCAGTCCATCAGGCGGCTGTAGGTTTGGTCCATCCTTCTCGTGGAATATCCATGAGATTTCCTAGATTTATTCGTCAGCGCATTGATAAGAAGCCAGAAGATTGTACCACACCAATGGATATAGCAGATTTATTTAACCGTCAGACACGCAAGATGGATTTTAGTGCTGATAATCAGAATCCATAGCCATAAATACAGTTCTGTAAATTTTTATTAATGGGCCAGTTAAATTTTGTTACAACAGAAGACATATCTGAGTGCCTTTATGCCTGCTATGAATTGGCAAAATTGAAAGAGAAACAGGAGGCAAGATATGTCCTAAATTATTGGTGTTCCACAGCATTTGAAGGTGCACAGAGCTTGCTGGCTGGACACCAATGTGAAAATGTAGATTTTTGGTTTTCATAATATCCTCCGGTGTGTGTAAGATAAGATTTATGTTAAGACGGACAAAACAGGTACATGGTTTGAGTTTTATGTCCATTTGATTTGAGGTGGAGCCCTGCTATACAGTAACGACAAGGCTTTTTTCTGACACTCATTGTTGGATATTGGCAGGTCCAGAAAGTTATGATGTATTTATGAAATTCAAGTGAAATTTGGCAGTACTGGCTTGGTAGGCTCCTGGCGGCAAATTGTATTTATGCTACTATATTCATGTACAGATAATCTTCAGAAGGAAGTATATTTCATCTCGGGCTATGTACAACTGCTTCTTCTTGTAATTCTTCAGTACTTAAAGAAAGATATTCTTAGAAAATCGAAGATACCGGTTTTTGTTTATGATAAGGTGTTCTCTACTTTATATTTTCCTTGAATCCATGTTGCAGGAGTTTAACCATACTCTTTATTAGGCTATGCATTAATTTTCATCTGATTATAGTACCACGCAATGACATACCTCAAACCCAATGTGCTGAATCCAGTAATGATAATTTCCAAAAATTTTAATAAAAACGGTTGACATATTGTCTTCAGTAATGTCAAATGGTGCCGGAGCTGCCATTCTCATAGTAAAGCAAGGGTTACTTTTTCTTAAAGATTGATTTTAATCAGAGCAAATTAAATCAAATATGTGATGTGAAAAAAATGGCTTCCACGATGCCCATGATGCTTATCAATTCTTTGTATCAAGTGCCTCTAGGTTTATATTTTTTCGTGAAACAGTAAATCTCTGCTGGCTTTCTTTTAACACAAGAAGCCATTTGTATGTGCATCAGGATCTCAAAATCTCCTTGAAGGCAAATTTATTATTGGTAGTCCACTATAAATTTATGGAACTGAACAAATTTGACTGAGTCACAAACATCTAATTCCTGTCTCAAACTGAGACACAAACCTTTCCTGTCTCAAACTCTCACCTTTGAGGAAAAGCCCCAACCTCAGCAGGAGAGTTAAGGATCAAATATCAGGCAGGGACTCACTTTTAAGGCTAAGGAAGGGGCTCCCTAACCTAGGGATGGTTTTCTTGAGATTCAAACTAAGCTAGGTTGTGTAGTAAGAGGGGAGGCTCTTCTAACTACGTTCTGTTACAAAATCTAGCAGGCCTAGTGTAAAGCCTCACTAAGAAATATAGGTTTTATGGCAACAAAGAGATCAAGCACAACTGTCACCTCAGCGGCCTCTCTCTTGTTTTATGCTTGGATGCTGTCATCACACAGTAGGCTTCCCTAGCAAGACTTAGAGGTTAGATGACTAGGGTTTCAAGCCCAATAACTCTCTAAGGAGCTTGCAGATAAATCACTTGGGAATGTCTTCAATAAGAGTCTAGTAGTTACGGGAGAAGGTACTGACAAAGCCTTGGATGCCAAGATAAGAGTTACAAATGTTCAAGTACACTTTCCACCAACCCCAATAAACTAAAGGAAAGCTGTTATAAGCTAAGGTCTTTATGATATGCAGATTTGCAACATGCAAAAGCATATAACAACAAAGAAATGGCTTATAAATTATGAGATCAACAAAGGATTGAAGGCTATCAAAGGGATAGGTCAACTTTAGGTTTTTGATGGCTAAAAGTTCATACAAAAATATAAACCTTAGAGACCAGCCTTAAATTTGAGGTAAAAACATGCAGTAAATACTAGATTTTGATTTTGCTTTTCAAATATTAATAAACACAATTTCCACCTAAAAGGAAATAACATGTAGGAACAAAATTGCTACTAGATGCAAATTTAAACCAAACCATAACCCTACTTACCAAGAAATAAAGATGTTGGAAACATAATCCTCTTGGGTTATGCAAACCTAGATTATTCACTTGAGAGGAAGGTGAATAACCTCAACTTTCAAGTGAAGGGCAACAACATGAAAAGTTCAAAAGACATCTTGGAAGATTGTAAGGAATAAAATAATGTAAATAGTGACTAATTAGTTAATTAGTAATTAGGTTGAAAGGCCATGTTTGATAAGACATGACCTTTCGTGAAGAGGCACCTGTGTAGGTATATAAGCAGGTCTCATTTGCAACATTCAACATCTCATTCATTATACATTATTTAATATAATATTTGTATCCTCATGGATATTCAGATATTTCAAGTCTTCTGGAATATTTAATTTGAGAAGGAACTTTGTTCGCTTCATTTGTTATCCAAGCAGTTCGATCTTATGGCCGCTCATCGTTGCATAGAGCTACGCTCCTCGGTCCAGGCCTTTGGTCATCAAAAATTCATCCACATTGTTGTCATCGAAGTGTTTCGCTACTAGTCTTGGAGTTTCTCCATTTTTACTAGTAAGCCTTTGGCCAAAATTAAAAATTTGAAGAAAAAAAAAAGGGGAATTTTTTGAAAAAAAAGCAAAAGCAATATTTATATATAGTCAATATATATATATATATATATATATATATATATATATAAGCAAAAAAAAGAAAAAAGAAAAAAAGAGATATATCAAGACAATTTAAAAATAAAAATGAAAAAGAAAGAAGGAAAAGTAAATAATGTTATTTTGATTATTCTTTAAGTAGTTTACAAGCTCGTGGTTTTAGAAGCCCATGGTAATTGACCATGGTATTTGCAAGGTAAAGTAAGAACAAAAGGAAAAAAAATATTTGTGTGAATGGTAAGTTTACTTTTACATGGAGAACATTAATCGAGTCAAATACACATGGACATATATTTTATAGGTGAATACAGGTGAATAGCCACTTCCTTAGGGTTGTAACTTTTCAAAACAAAAAACAAAAAGAGTTAAAAAAAAAATCAATTATTAAAAATAATAATAATAATAATAATATTATTATTATTATAAATAAATATAAATAAATAAGACTGGAATTTACTTAGTCAAAGAACTCATCACTAAAGGAAGAGTATATTTAAGTTTATATAAAGGAAGTAATTTTCAAAAAAAAAACGAAAGGAAAAATATTATTAAGGATTTCTTAAAATATTAAGGAATCATTATTAAAGCTGGAAGGTAAATAAAAAGAAAGAGAGTTTATTAAAGGTTTAAGTATTGGAAAAGTGGAAAATGAGATAAATCATTGTATTCTAAATATTTTATTTAAAAAGGGAATATATACATATATAAAAGAATTTGAACCTCTTTTAAAAGAGAATATTAATGAAGGATTCATTACCAAAGATTAAAGGAATAATAGTAAAGGATATTGGAAAGAATAATTAAGCTTGAGGGTTTATTAAATGGAAATAATAATATTTTATTATAAATATTAGGAAGGGTCACCCTTAAAAACCCTGAAGTTATCTGACAAAATGGCATCCAGAACAGAACTAAAAGAGGGAAGATTTTCTAAAAATTATTGTATGTGTATCAATGCGCTAATTGAAATCAAAGGGTCACTTGGGGGAAAAGAGGTTCTCATATTGATCGATTTTACTTGAAAGAATAATTATGTTAGTATCGAATGTGCTAACCAATTAGTGTTCTCTGAATCAAATATAATTGAAGCAAATTCATTTAACGCAAATGATAAACAATATAACATAAAGAATTTACACCTAAGTATTGGGGAGTATTCATTTGTCTCGCAATTCACCGTTAAAACCTTATTTTCCAATGATAGTGATATAGTTATGGGTTCACTCTGGATGGAATCACTAGGGTCATTTACCCTTAATACAAAAAATAAGTTTTTGATATTTCCTTACAAAAAGAAAAACATAACGCTACAAAATGTCATTGTAAAGCTGAATTCACTAACACCTGAAGACATATTAGATATCACAAGAGTTCTTCTTCCAAAGTAAAAAAGCAGTGCAATATTTGTAAAAAGAAGTTGACGAAATCACAACCAACAAGAATGAAGAAGTTGCTCGCCTAAAGGACCACAACGATAAATTACTAATGCAAATTAAGACGCTGAAGAAAGATAAGAAGTCGTTGGAAAACAAGGTGCAACAACTTGTCGAAAATGAAGCATCGAAATCTCCAAATATAGAAGTTCAAGTTGAAGAAAAAACGAACATTGATACTGTAAATGTCACAACTCAAGAAGAAGAGAAGCAAGTTGCAGAAGAAACAAACTTAGATGCTGGACGAACGAGGAACATTCTACGTGAAGATTTTGTAACCATCTCCATAACATCTTCACCAAGGGAAAATCAAAGAGGTCAAACCAAAACAGTTCCCTATCGACATCCAAATCATGGGAGTAGACAACTCAACCAAGCTATGTATTCAGAACAGAAACATGCTGATATTCCGAAGAATACTAACGAATCATCACAAGTTGCCAGTCATCATAAGGTTCCACAGAAGATTGATTTAGGATGGTCTGATCCATTCTCAGTGCGACAATTTTGTTTGTCACTTAGAGGATCATATCAACTTGTATCGACAAGGATAATTGCCTCGAGACGAGAAGATGTTCGTAGTAGGAAAAGAAATCGAGGCCTTTCATCGACAAGCTTTGAGGACAAAGTTTTTTGAGGGGAAGGCAATGTAATGAATAAAATAATGTAAATAGTGATTAATTAGTTAATTAGTAATTAGGTTGAAAGGCCATGTTTGATAAGACATGACTTTTCGTGAAGAGGAACTTGTGTAGGTATATAAGCATGCCTCATTTGTAACATTCAACATCTCATTCATTATACACTATTTAATATAATATTTGTATCCTCATGGATATTCAAATATTTCAAGTCTTATGGAATATTTAACTTGAGAAGGAACTTTGTTCGCTTCAAAGATGAAAACCAAAGGTCACACAAAGTGTATTTCTATGTATATTTTGTGAATAATATGCATCACATGCTTTATCATCTTTTGTGTATTTTCGTAGATACATTGATAATGGTATTAGAATAGGTGTATATCTGCCATGCTTATTTGTTTGAGCTTCTAGTTTTGTGGCCTCTACCTGGGTGCCCTCATCGTATCGTTTCTCCGCATGCATGTTTTTCTTTTTAGATCTTCCATTTTGGCCTTGATTCTCTGACCCTACTCGGACTTTTCTCCTATCTTTCTTGTTGAAATTTGGGCAGCTATGGGACAAATTTCCCATAGAAACCCTACAACCCCAAGAGGAGCCCATCTAACCCCAAACAAGAATTCAAACTGGAAAAAGAAAATTATTAATAATTTAGCCTGGCGCCACTCCCTCTACTATTTAATAATGGCACAAATTTGTTTGGGTGAATAATTTCGAAGGCATTTGTCATATAGATGTAAATGAGATTTGAATATGAATTTCCCTCTAAAAATCGGTTTCATACTACGTATGTCGGCTTGCTCCAAGAGTCGGGTCTCTCCATATGAAGATCAACTATATATATAAATCGCATCGATGTTCCTAATTAAAAGTCATGTGAGAGACACATACATCACTTGACAATTCGTAGATTTTTGGTTCGTAAATCATTTATTTGTTCTATGGTTCGTTAAACATTTATTGGTTCTATGGTTTATGGTTTGTATGGCTAGTAATCATCTGTGTGGCATCTCTCTCATAATTAAAGTAGCCCGCAATGCTATAGTGGTTCACATATCTTGCTTCTCTTTTGTATGGCCCACACAATGATGTTGTCATCTCACTCGCACAATGATGTTGCATTACAAGGAAAAGAGCCTCTAGTGGATGTTTTTGAGGAACCCTTATAAAAATAGCTCAGATATCTGTTTCTAGCGGAGGTTTCTAGAGGAGGTTGGCAGGTGGAGGTTTTTGCGGATGTTTTTTGTCCGGTGAGTTTCTCATCTTACACCGCATCAGTGTGTTCCACTAGCAAAACACCAGTGCATACTACAAATTGGCACATCGGGACACCGTGCTCTCCGTACAAACTCGCTTAGTGCATCTAATTACTATAGCGCACTGGTGCTCTACACAGATTCAGCCTCAGTGCGTCCTAAAAACCTGTGCCAAAACTAAAACAGCTTAATGCGATTGGACGAAATCACCCGGTGCGCCTCAAATACCCGTGCACTGGAACAGGGTTAAATAAAATAAAATTTACAGCCAAAAATTTGCATTTTTCACTTCAGTGCTCCATAGCTCTCAAGCACCGGTGTGAATTTCCCTTGCGTGAAGCGTCCTGCCTTTGGTGCTCCCATTGTACACATTGTTGCTCGTCCATTGCCCACCATCTCGATTTCAAATTTTGGAAAACGGTGGGCAAATTTAGTTTTGCAAATTCTGCAGCAAATATGTCTTCTGGATGCCCAAATGTACAAGTATTTTACTTGTTTCTCCATAATTAAACTTTTTAGTGGATTAGTTTTGTAAAAAAACTTAAAATTCTCCATTTAAAAAAAAAAAAAAATTCCCTGCGTGGTGCGCTCGAGCCGTTCGGCTGGCACCGGTTCGCGGTGGTGTCTGTAAATTTACATGTCGCATTGTGACTGGTGCTAACGGTAACTGCACCGGTTCTGGTGCGGTACCGAAACGACGCACCGTGTTTTTTTAAAATACATAAATTGCGGTGCGGTCAGTTACTCGGTCGCATCGTTGACTATGTCCAAGTTCGCGAGGGCAGTGCGTTGACCAAACTATGCACCTTGAGGCGGATATTTTGGTTAGCGCACGACCCTCCCAAACTTGGACATCGTCAATAGTGTGGTCATATAAACGACCGCACCGTTGACCGTGTACTAATGTCAGGAGGGTGGTGCGCTGACTAAACTATATGCCTCGACGCGCATAGCTTGGTCAACGCACCACCCTCCCGATACTGGTACATAGTCAACGGTGTGATCGGTTATACCATCGCACCGTTGACCGTGTAATGATACCAGGAGGGTGGTGCGCTGACGAAACTATCTACCTCGGGGCGAGTAGTTTGGTCAGCACACTACCCTCTCGAATTTGTACATATTCAACGATGCGATCAATTAAACGATCACACCGTTGACCATTAACTGATGTTTGGTGGTGCGTTGATGGAATTATCCACCCTAGGATGGATAGTTTAGTCAAAGCACCGCTTGAGAAAGTACAGTTCATGATGCATGGTGCGCTGAAAATTTCTAAGCGCACCGCTGCCGGTGCTCGATAAAAACAGATGCACCGGTACCGTTGCATCACTGTTTTTTTTGGCACACCGACTATTGTTTTTTTTTCTTCAAAATATATATATATATATATGTGTGTGTGTGTGTGTGTGTGTGTGTGTACGTATCTCATTTAATAAAAAAAATTGTATTTAATATGTGAATCATTCAGCAACGCCAAAGGAGAGAAGAGAGGGAACAACATGAATATATGATGGATCAGTATAACGTGGTTCACCTGTGGGAGGCACGAGAGAGGGAGAGAGATATGTACTCTCATCCTATTACGACAGCCACCCAGACGCTCCTAAGGGATGTAGGCCTCCTCAAGTTTTATGAGGAGGCTACATCCGTGAAGGACCATTGTGGGTTTTTGCGACAACTTATCTTCAAGTGGAATTCCCACCGACAGACTTTCCGGGTTGGTCCTAACCAGTGGTATGCGCCCACTGAGGAGGACATCTATTTTATTATTGGCCTATCGAGGAGAGGGCAGGATTTTCCTTCGTTCCCAGAGGTCCCTGTCGGTTATGCAACAGGGGAGTTAGTTGGTGTACTCCCAAAGATACATTAGCATTGATATACTGTCTCCTGCAGATTTTTAGGTCTCTGATGGTCAGTGACGTATTTCTTCATTTGGTGGAGAGAAGGTGAGGTGCCTCTCACTACTGATTTCGATCATTTCACACCATACCAGTGCCAGGCAACGCATTAGTTGCCCGCTTTTATTTTAAGTTGATACTTTATTACAGGTGCCACAACTTGTGAGGTGGTCTACGATTTTTTTGTGACATTTTTGTACAGCTTTAGATAGATGTCATGCTCAGGCACAAGGGAGGGTGAACTTCATTTTTGCTTCAGAGCTATTTGTTTATTTTTTGAGAGGTTTCTAGAGATGATGCCTACTTTTGTTCTACAGCCTCATAGGCTGATGTTGCATGTACAGATGCAGTGTGGAGACAGAGGATGCCCAAGAGGGGCGAGTCAGGCTTTTCCACGAGGATATCGCATGATGCACTAGAGTTGCTAGCGAGTGTCGATGATCATGCCTTCGTTCTGGTCCCCTGTTTGTATGTTGGTTTGGATTGGCGAGAGTGTGCCAACATCCTCTTCACAGATGATGAGCCGTCGGATGATAGAGGTAATATTAGTGTTTTCTTTAAATTTATTCTAACATGTTCTTTAACTTGTTTGTATTAAACTGTTTAATGAAATTGTTTAATTATTGATGTGGACTTATATATATTTTGTAGATATTGGGTCATTTGATGACGATGAGATGCCACCGCCACCAAATGATCCAGGTGTAGATCTTTATGACGATCAGGAGATGGCAGATGTGGAGGATCAGGCCAGTGCCGATAGACTTGGTCCTCATGATCATGCGCAAGTACCTGTTGGTGTGAGGCATAGGCCTGACACTAGATTTAGGATGGAGTTGGCGACCAACTCTGTCGATTGCTTGTGGAGGAGGGAGTCAGGCCGGCCACTATCAGAGAGATACAGGCCGATGATAGGTTGACAGCAATGTGGAGAGGCATACCATGTGATATGTTGACCCTGATGCGGCATGTCATAGGAGCTACCAGCTTAGTGGTGCGGTTGAGGAGGGCCCTTCGACGTAGGTATGGTCAAGATGCAATACGTCGACAATCGAGCAACGACACATCATTTGATGATCACAATCAAGGGAGTGATCATCGTTCACCTCACGCCAGAGATGAGCAGCTTGCAACATCAACCGGCAGTCATGATCATGAGCAGGCTGGACCATCCACGTCAAGTCATCATGAGCAGCCTGCAGCCTCCAGCAGGCAGTTGATCTTGATCAGCGTGAGGCACCTCCAGATCAGTAGGCACGTGATGATCGACATCAATCTGAGCTTGTCGAGGCTGCACCATTGACTGAGCAAACCTCAACTAGTACTACTATTGATGTACCACCAGCTGATATTTGACATTTATATTACAGTTGTATATTTTTTACATTATATATATATATATATATATATATATATGGTCTATGTATTTGATGTTCATGTTGCAGTTGTACTTAATTTACATGTTGGTGATTATCATTATGTGTATATTATTAGGTCATGTTAGATATATTCATTTATTATGCAGTTTGCAGATAGATGTGTATGTGATGGCAGTTATTTGACATGAGATGCATATTTGATGTTTGTGTTGTGATGATATTATACAATACTTGTGTTTTGTTAGATGATCATGATCACGAAGATTAGATGATGTTAGCGAATTTGAATGTGTTTTTAAGTTGAATATGATGTTTGTACGATGGTTATCATGATCGTGATGTTTATTTTTAATATTAAATCATGATATTTATTAAATATTATGTCATGATTGTAATTGAAATTTTAATTTTAATTGTATCTAAAATTGTAATTGTATTTGTAATTGAAATTGTAATTGTTAATTTGTAAAATTGTAATTGTAATTGTATGTAAAATTTTAAAATTATAATTGTATGCAAAATTTTAAAATTGTAATTGTAATTGTATGTGAAATTGTAATTATAATTCTAATTGTAATTGTATATGTGAAATATTTGTGAAATTTTAATTGTATTAATGTGAAATGATTGTATTTGTATATGTAAAATATTTGTGAAATTTTAATTGTATTAATGTGGAATGATTGTATTTGTAATTATATGTAAAATTTTAAAATTGAAATTTTAATTGTGATTGTATGTAAATTCTAAAATTGTAATTGTAATTGTATGTGAAATTGTAATTGTAATTTTAATTTTAATTTTAATTGTAATTGTAATTGTATGTAAAATATTTGTAAAATTTTAATTGTATTATTGTGAAATGATTTTATTAAAATTTGTAAATTTGTAAAGTTTTAAATAATTGTAAAATAATAAATCTAGAATAATATGAATTTTTGTAACATAATAAAGTTTAGAAAATAATGCAAATAAATTCATGTACTTCAGAATTATCATTATTTTATTATGATCTTACATACCAAAAAAAAGAACTTCATACAATACGCCATTGTTTTCGAGATCAACATAATTGCAAATTATCAAGTGAAAATGATTTTAACGTTAACACAATGCAAATTACCAATTAATTCAAAATACATATTATAATATTTCGAAAAAAAGAGTCTTAGTTATAAGGTAATTAAGTCATCTTCTTTATAAAAATCCATCTTAAAAAGTACAAATAATGAAATAACATGTACCATATCACTCAGTTCTCATGATCACCCTCATTATCTTACAGCTCGCTTGGCATGATAACACTATTGTTCTCAAAAATATGTTTTGAGCTAGGGTCATGTCTCAATACGAACCACCAATCCCTATCCAACACATATGGATAAAAAAACAACTAGTTGCAGTGTTTAGGGAAAATGTAGGGCTCTTTAGCTTCATCCCACATCTTTCTAGAGTTGATACATATCAGCCTACTATCGCGATCTTCTTTTACATTATTCCGATCAAAGGTTTCTCACCACTTGGACCTGAAAATAACACATTGGAAAGAAGAAAAATCCACTTCAATGATCTCTTGTATCTTTTCGACATAACTTAACGTCTCTCATACTAGGTTTTGATCACGGTGGCTAGATCAACTAGATTGATCGAATTTGACTTCCACTCCACAATGTTGTGTCATGTGTCCATCATTGGCATTTTCTGTGTGAAAACAGTGTTCATATGCCCATAGATGGGAACAAAAGCACCTATAAAAAATTTTAAAAATCATAGTGTCATGTGTCTTATAATAACCCAACAGTTAAAATATGAAATATAGATGTAATTACATTTCAAAGGTGCATTATTAAATTTAAAATGTACATAAATAGATAATTACCGAGTGGGTGTGCCCAATCCCTATGTTTAGCGCATCCTCTTCAGCACACAAGTAACGATCGGTTGCACCGTATTTCTCTCTGACTTGGTCAGCAACTCAACTGTTGGGGCATATTTTTGGCATATTTTATTTTAAATGATCGGGATAAGACACACTTCTACCATTCAACCATCTGTATTCTTTCATGTCACTATCCCATTTCATCCTCTTTTGTTAGTACAATGCAACCCATGGTTGTGTCGCTTCGGAATTGTAAAAAATGAATTTCTTGGTTGCTTTAATTTCTGTGTTCACTGATGAAATCAAATCGACATATAGTACATATGAGATCAAAATATACATTATATCGAAGTTCAACATGAATATTTACTTTGCGTAAATTTGAAAAATTATAAGTCGCTTAGTCTTTATCAAGCGTCTTTTTCCATTCGTTTGGAGCAGCTCCCCTTCTCTTTTGTCTTCATCCCTTTCATCATCCCAAATCACCGCACCTGGTCTGTTATCGATCTACTTTATGTATTCACTGGAATAATAGAAAGACACATGATATGTACCCCTCTGCCATAGACCCCTCGGGTTTTGCCCTTTGTTGAACAAAATCTTTTCTTCATGTACCATTCTAAGAAGAACATCCAACGACAAGAAACCACCCCAACTAATTCAACCTCATCTACTAGGTGGATTAGAAGATGAATCTGCAAGTCCATGAAACTCATCGACAATTTCTTCTCAGACATACAAACAATCTCAACTATCTCTTGACGCCACCGTGGAATTCTAGCCACATGAATCTCCTTTGACGTGATCCAACGTACAATGCAGATAATTTAGATATGGCACATCCTAGGTCTTTGGGGAATTCATGTTTCACACACCCACACATGAAAAAAGGATAATGACACTGCAAAGTTATAAACATGTGCAATAATATAGAAAATTAGTTATGTTTTATGATCTCTACATAGGATAAAATTTATTAATATAAAAAATAATAAAAACATGCTTTTGACATTATATGTACTCTTAGAAGATTCAAATGGTCATGCGATTTCAACCCCGACAAATGGCCATCCACAGTGAAGCATCGTCGTAGTGAAGACCCGTATGAAGATGGCACACTCTCACCCATTTAAACTTCCTTTGCCAAAGAAAGATCGTCTTTTTTAAAATCCATGAGACATCACCTTCTTTGAAATACCATGAATTAGAGGGACTAGCACCTGCCTCTGATCCTGTACTTTCTAATAGTCTTGGCCAATGTTTCTTTTTAGTTTTTGAAGTAAAAAAAATCTTTCCTAACAGCTAATGTGTCGCTTTTTTTCGATGATATGTGCCTCCATAAAGAAGATGAAACCTTTTTAAATATATGCATGGGATCTAATAAGTGGGTAATCTTAAGATGCTCCCAATATGGAAGGTTATAAAAGATAGATTTCCTTTTCATCCGAATGGGCAATTTCTCAGCATAGGTCTCGCAGAATTTTGGATCATCGAACATAGGCTCCCCATTTGAATCGAAAATTTCTATGAACTCCTTCTCCTCTCTCATATGCTTTATGCCATTCAGCTCGTGTCGTTATTGGAGGCCTTTGGGTTCTCTCTCTTTTACCATTGAAAGCAGATGTTGCTCTTCTATAAGGGTGTTCCTTTGGGAAGAATACCCTGTACCAGTCATACACTAGCTTTCGTAGGTTGTTGAACCATCTAGCTTTCAGAGAAGGTCCACAACATTTACATCCAAAATACCCTTTTGTTACAAGGCTTGCAAGATTATTGTATATAATCTATATGCATGGCGTGTTAAAGAATATCATGAAGATCAAAACAATTACAACGAATTAAATAACTAATATGTGAAAGAATATTGTTACATATATAAACAAATCAATAAACATGTAATTTACCAGAGCAAACTCCTAAGCTTGGATAATCATGTGTTGTGTAAGCACATATGCCATACAACGTAAAACTCATTTCTATTGTGATGGGTCTTGATACATTGTATACATTTATCCCATCCCATAATTCTTTCAATTCATCTACTAGTAATTGTAAGTAGACATCCATATACTTCACTAGTCTTCTACTAGGGACTATGAGAGCCAACATAAGATGTTCATTCTTCACGGACAACCATGGGGGGATATTGTTATTGATCAATACTATAGGTCAAACATAATAGTTGGTG
Source organism: Pinus albicaulis (assembly GCA_034641835.2). NCBI lineage: Eukaryota > Viridiplantae > Streptophyta > Pinopsida > Pinales > Pinaceae > Pinus > Pinus albicaulis. The sequence goes on along the minus strand of CM076579.1, from coordinate 654,287,563 downwards.
TGTTGGAGGGAATATGGGTTGATGTCATCCATGGCTATGCTGAGTCGTAGAATTTGTACTTCATCCTTGAATTTTTCGAGCCATATATCCTCTATATGATTCATGGCTATTGAATCTGTTGTGATTTGCATAACTCCCAATTGACTTATGTGTGAGGCATGCCATCCCTGCAACATAGCTAATTTTTTGTAATGAAAGAGCCTTTGAACCCTTGGGATTATAGGCATGTGCCTCAATATATTAAAAGGAAGACCACGTGATTTAACCTTCTTTTTTTATTTATCATACCTGTCATGCCCACATTTCGGACATATCTCTTTGTCTGCATATTCTTTTCTATATAGAATACAATCATTTGGACATGCATGATATGATATGTACTCAACACCCAACATTTTCAACAATTTATTTGCCTCTTCGCAGCTACTGGGAAATACATTATCACTCGAAAGAACCTTATCTTTCAATAACTTGTAGATGGTGGTCATGGACAATATTAAATGTACATTAATGCTGATATAGTTATTAACGTTCATAAAATTGACCATTTGTAATGTTCATTGTGTGATTATATTTCTCAAAATATAAGGGAGGATTTTATGGTTATAACTTACCTCAAAATTTCTGAGAAACATGCATTCGACAAGCCAAACTTTTCTTTCAAGTTGTACAGTAACATTGTTGTCCCCAACTGGGTAGACTATGACTAACCGCCAAGCCCAAAGAGAAGGGTGGTGGAAGAAAATTTAAAGATTTGAAAACAGTGTCAGCGATATGAGCATCATCCCATGGCTGATCATTGTTCTAGAATGCATCTAACAACATTGTCTCCATGGCAGTCGTATCTCTTAAGTAATTATCCATAGCAACCTCTATTTGATTGCCTCCATTCCCAGCTTGTGAAGAACTACTATTGCTGTAGTCATTCCTAATTGGTGAATCTGGACGTAGTGGGAATTGAATATGTGGTTGATTCAACCATTCTTGGTATCGTTCCTCTCCGACTTTTTCTCTTAATTCAGCCTTCTCTCGATTTAACATTGTTGTGGAGTGCAACGGAAGATGTTAGGTAGGTCGCTCATCATCACTATAATCCTAATAATTTCAAAAAATATATTTGAACATGATTAGTACAAAATCTATGATATCAATTAGTAAGCACGTTCACAATGCATGATTAATTGGTTTGACGTTGAAATAATTACATTAATATACCAAAAAATTATTATTACCATCATTGTCTCAGGATTATGGCTAGAAGATGCAATATTGTTACAATTGGCAGGGTGAAGTGGTTGTCCATTTTCATCTACCAAATGTGCCTTGCGGTATGTTGCTCCTAATAAGAGCTTCCAACGTTTTGGAGCTGTTGGAATGCTTTGTGCATCTGAACTCGAATCTGAATCTGCATGAACCTGCAAATTTGTATACATTATACATTTTATTAAGCTGGTTGACATGGATAAAAACATAAATTCAGTTAGATAATGAAAATATAAATAAAATCTGAAGTAAATATTACGTCTTGAGATGGATAGGGAGAACTTCGTAATGGATTTTGAGAAATATTATGGAACAAATTGGATTTTGAATAATTTTCCTCAATATAATTATGATACTTTCTCCCTGCATTTGAACAAAATCAACAATAAATTTTGGTGTACAAACCTAAAAGTAATTTTGGTGCCTTAAAAATGGACTTTTTGCTATCGGTGCTAATGTACAGATAATTGCACTGGTGCATTTTAGTTACTGCATACCGGTGCGGTGTTATTAACTGACACACCAAAGCCAAATAGCCGCAAATAAAAAAACACAACTATATTTTTTTTAACTGAAAAAAAAAAACAGTAAATTTAAAAATGAGCGGAAAATATTTTGGAAAATCTAATTTCATAAAACAATTCTTTAAATAGTAAACACTTTTCATTATTTCATTATTTTTGCAAAAAAATTCAGGGAGAGATTTGCACGAGACATACCTGAAGCAAGAGATCACGAGAGCACTGTGGAGCAACGAAATACTTTCGAACAGAACTGTTCAGACAATTAGAATTCCAAACCTCTGGTTGTTCAAACCCTGTAGCATAGAATTTCAAACCATCTAGTGATTGAATTTTTTGTTTTTTTTAACATTTTCTGCAGCATTTTTTACGAGTAAGTAAAAAATTTATATTTACTGTTCATTTTCAATATATATATATATATATATATATATATATTTCACGCTAAACCCTTGATTCTTTTTGTTTCTACCCTTGCTTCTTCATGTTTCTATGATTTCAGAATTAGGGCTTTTTGTTTTAGATTTATACGGTTTGTATTGCTATATATATAGGCCTATGACATCTAACCCACAGGACGACTTGCATAGTAGGATCTCAATCCATGTCGACATTTGCTTGAATTAAAAAAAAAAACAGATTTTTTTTAATCGGTGGGCCGTGTGTAAACTAGCACACCGGTGCAGTGCTTTAACATAGGGCACCGCACACGTACTGTTTGATAAAATTTTTTTTTTTTTTTTTTTTTTTTAATCTGTGCGCCATATGTAAAATAGGGCACCGATGCACTATTTCATTATAGTGCACCGCGCACTTATTGTTTGACAAAAACCATTTTTATTTTATGTTTGTGTTAATCGATCCATCATTTAAAATATAACACATCGAGTCTCCTTGTTGACAGCGAGCATCGTACGGTGGTCCCCTGTTCGCGCGATGTGTTTATAAGAATATGTTGCACCGCTCCCTCCATGACATCATATGCTACAAAAACTAACAGTAGAGGATTTTTATTAATTTTATTGTGTTAATTGGTGCGTTGGTTAACATTTAATGCATCGGTGCTCCTTGTTGACATAAATCACTGTACGATGTTTTTACTGTTTTAGCGGTGCGTTTATAAGAACACGTTTCATCGACGTCAGTGCGTACATCATTAAAGGCGCACAATTTTTTTTACTTGAAAATTTTATCATTTATTTATAAAATATATTAATGAATGGTATGGTATAGGTTTCATATTGATAAAGAAATGGCTGACAAGAGATCAAGTAACAAAAACACTGATAGCACATCAAGAAAAACAAAAAAGACAAGTTCTTTGTAAATTTTTTACAAAAATTATTATTATTGAACTATATGTCAGTTTAACTAAAATGTATTGTTGACTCTGTATCATGCAAAGCCACAAAATGATGAATCTCGATAAAATTATTTTTGATCTAAGACTAGAAGAGCGTAAAAGTTTGATGGAAAAATTGCAAAAGGATAAATCAGGTGAATGAAAAAATACTATCAATCCAATATGAGTTTCTTTTTCTTAATTTTCATTAATAATATACTTAAAATTATTAGATAACATGTTTCAAACAATCTATTAATTCACATATGTTTATTGTTCTATAGGGACCAACAACTTAGAAAATAAATGTTTTTCTACGAAAATAAAAAAAAATAGAACATGCAAATGAAAATGAATTGTTCCTTAGCTCATCTGGAGTGGTGCTAGAGGTTAACGAAAGGGGGAAAAACTTTTACAAAACTTTGAGGGATCTAGTGGAACGAATGTATAAACGTTTTTTCCACTTACAATACAAAAATCAATCCAATTATTCCAAGAACCAAATTTTATCTAAACTACAGGAAGATTTTCCAGAGAATTGGTCAATGAGATATGTCAGACTTTTAATAGCAAAAGCGTACAACAAGAAAAAAAAAAAAAGGAATGAAAAAATAATATTCCTTTAAATGTTTTTCTAGAGTTATATGTATATATTACTAAAAAACAATCATTTATAAATATCAATTTCGTTATATTTACTTTTCATATATCAATATAAATATTAAATAGTTTATTTTCATATTACATTTTCAGGAAAATTATGAAAATCTCAAAGGATGAATGAGTTGATATCAGAAATATGCCCGTAGGAATGTCCAAAAAGTTGTACAATGAGATGTTCAAAGAAATGGACATAATTGCATCGCACGAGGAGTCATCTCAACAACAATATGCTTCAAATATAATATGTAATCATTGAATTTTTCTATTAGGTACAATAAAAAAACAATTTAGCATTAAATATTAATTTTCAAGTATTTTCTTGCAAAAAAGAAAATAAAATGAAACTCATTCAGCACATAAAACAAGACGACAAGGAAGAAAAGGGTTGATATCGAAGTTTGTGAGTAATTGTTACTTCCTTATAACAACTTGACTAGATTTCATTTTTGTATATTTTAAGTTGATTTACAACAATCATCATTGAATGTCTTCAAACAGATGCTAACATACAAAGAAGAACCATCAGACGAATTGATTGACATTGGGTTAAATATGGGTTGTCAGTATATGTTGGCATATCATAAATTAATTGTGGAATTTGTAAGAATCTATTGATCTTGTTTTACTTGGCTCCGTCTATAATTAATAGAACAAAAAGATCTTTTATATTAAATATATGATTTGTTATAGGGTATAAAACTTGCAGGGAACAAAGTATGGAACTGCACCAACAGATGAAATCTTGAAAGATGGCATGAAATTTGGTTTTGAAAGAATGTGTATAGTTCATGAGTCAATTGTTGCTATGGTACGTCATTTATTTTCGATTTACATTGATTTACACTCCTTACAGTTTATTTTTATGTTTGTAGAAGAAAGGTGAAGAAGAAGAAAACAATCAACACCGTGAAAAAAACATTCCTCAAAATAAATCAAGCCATGGAAGTAGCTCGAGCAATGATAGCAGTTCAAGCAAAGAATGATGATCATTATGTTTGGATATCAAAGCAAGGCGATGTATTTTTTGAAATATTTGTCTATGAAATCAGACATTTTTTTTAATGTAATGGACATAGTGTCCCAATTGAAAGACAAATGGATACCAATAACTATCCCATTTTATATGACAAAGAGTTTCTTATTCATATATATATAATATGTTTTAATTTATTCTATTGCGTTCTCCATTGTCACTGTGAAATGTAACACCATTGATTAAATATATGAATGATTAAATATTATAATTAAAAGATGTGAAATCTAATGATATGATATAACAAATTAATCCAAACATCACATTCAAATGCACTAATAAAAATTTAATTGATATGAATATTGTTATAAGATATGTCTATTCTTTTGAGGAATAATGAATTATAAAAAATCACAATAATTATGATATGATATAACAAATTAATCCAAACATCACATTCAAATGCACTAATAAAAATTTAATTGATATGAATATTGTTAAAAGATATGTGTCGACTTTTGATGAATAATGAATTTTAAAAAATCACAATAATTGCACTGTCACAGGTCGATGTTTCTAAAAAATACAAAATGAACACCGATGCGTGTCAGTTATCATGCACTGGTGCGTTTGTATGCTAATGCGCACCAGTAAATTTCTACGACCTATGGGCACGACACAAATACCAATACCAATTATAACTCTCAATGTGTTTGTGTGACATTGCACATCGATGCGTTTATGTGAGACTGCTCACTAGTGCATTTCTACAACCTATGGGCACCGTAGAAATACCAATACCAATTAGAACAATCAGTGTGTTTGTGTGATACTGCGCATCGGTGCGTTTGTATAATAATCTGCACCAGTGCATTGATACGACCTATGGGAACCACAAAAATCCCAATACCAATTAGAACGATCGATGCATTTGTGTGATACTGCGCACCAATGTGTTTTTATAATACTACGCATCGATGCGTTGATATGACCTATGGGCACCGCACACATCCAAATACCAATTAGAACAACGCGGTGTGTTGTATCACCTATAGTGCACCCGGTGCGGTTTTAGACCTTAACGGCCTGGTGCATGCACCTTCAACTGCCTCGGGGCGATTGTCCGGCTGACACGCACTGGGATGGTGCTAAACGCCTTGGGTCGTCCTATATTTTTTTTCCATCCTGGTGCTTGGTAGGTTTGCAATACTGGTGCATTCACTCTGAAACGCACCAGTGCGTTAACACTTGATTAGCGTACCAATGAGAAAAAAATCTATAATAACCTCCAACTGCCTCGTTTTTTTAGTCGTGTTGAAATTCCTTTAGAAGCTCCACCAAAACCTCCGTTACCAGAAACAGATGTTGTAGCAAATTTTTTTTTAACAATTTTGGCCAATTTTATAACAGTAAAAGCCTCCTTTATAACCTATTCTAGAGGGTCTTTTCCTTGTAGTGTTGTCATGTCACTCGCACAATTTTGTGGCTCTCGCATTGTCATCGCATTATTATAACAAAGTTTTGTATTTAATTTCTATAATTCTACTGTGTGTAGCTTGATTAAGCAGATCAATTTCTTGTGGCTCGATACATCGACTCGATTTTGTCATCCCTAAGGATCACATTTCTTAGTATCTCTGAGGTTCATTATACCGGTTCACATTTTATATAGAGGTACGCATACAATTATAGTAGCATGTTCGAATGTATTTGTCTTTATCTATATCATATTTTGTGGCTCGTATATGGAAACTACAGTGACATCATTTATATATTGGTAGTGGCATTGTTTCATGGGTTTGATCTCTCTACAATATAGTGGCTTTGTATCATGGGTTTGATCTCTCTATAGTACAGTGGCATTGTCACATGGGTTTGATCTCTCTACACTTAGTGGCATCGCTATATTATACGTAGAGGCAACACTTAGAAAGCACATGGATTTCGTTCTATGGATCTTAGTATCTCTATAACATATAAATTTTTATCGGAGGCATTGCTTGATGGGTTTGTATCATCTGAGGCATTGCACCATAACACGCAGGCATCACATCACATACATATATGAGGTGGATCAAATTCTCTCTTCCTATGGCTAGGATGGTTTGCATAACATGGTACACTTTTAAATTGTTACTATTCAACAATGGGTCACATACTACATGGCTTGGATCACATTATATATATGACAATAGCATGATAACCTGTAATGAATAAATTAATGTAAATAATGATTAATTAGTTAAATTAGTAATTAGGTTGAAAGGCCATGTATGATGAGACATGACCTTTCGTGAAGAGGCACTTGTGTAGGTATATAAGCAGGCCTCATTTGTAACATATATGATTCTCATTCATTCATACATTTAATAATATTTGTATCCTCATGGATATTTTTATATTCCAAATCTTCTGGAGTATTTAACTTGAGAAGGAACTTTGTTTGCTTCATTTGGTATCAGAGCAGTTCGATCTTCTGGCCGCTCATCGCTGCACAGAGCTACGCTCCTCGGTCCAGGCCTTTGGCCATCAAAAATTCGTCAACATTGTTGTTGTCGAAGCGTTTCGATACTAGTCTTGGAGTTTCTCCATTTTCACCAGTAGGCCTTTGGCTAGAATTAAAAATTTGAAGAATTTCACTAGTAGGCCTTTGGCCAAAATTAAAAATTTGAAGAAAAAAAAGGGGAAATTTTTGAAAAAAAAAAAAGCAAAATCAATATATATATATATATATATAGCCAAAAATATATATAAATATATATATAAAAAAGAGATATATATAAAGAAGTACATATACGTACATACCAAGACAATTTAAAATTAAAAAGGAAAAAGAAAGAAGGAAGAGTAGGTAAGGTTATTTTGATTATTCTTTAAGTGGTTTACAAGCTCGTGGTTTTAGAAGCCCATGGTAATTTCCCATGGTATTTGCAAGGTAAAATAAGAACAAAAGGAATAAAAAATCTCTGTGTGAATGGTAAGTTTACTTTTACGTGGAGAACATTAACCGAGTCAAATACACATAAATGGACATATATTTTAGGTGAATATAGGTGAATAGCCATGTTTCACTAGGGTTGTAACTTTTCAAAAAATAAAAAAAACTAGAATTTACATAGTAAAAAAACTCATCACAAAAGAAGGATATTAAGTTTAGAAGGGCTATTTTAAAAAAAGAAAAAAGAGAGTAATATTTTAGAAAGGGATTATTTAAATAAATAAATATTCAAAAAGTATTGATATATAAAAAGGGGAATACAATATCATATTCCAAAATTTATTTATATATATAAACCCCACAGTTAAAGTATTTTGGATGAAATTATCAGCAAAGTGAAATGGAAACTAGTAATGGAAGTCTTTCTAAAAATTATAGTATGTGTGTCTATGCGTTAATTGAAATCAAAGGGTCACTTGCGGGAAAGGAAGTTCTCATATCTATCGATCTTACTCAAAAGAATAATTATGTTAGTACTGAATGTGCTAACCAATTAGTGATCCCTTAATCAAATATAACTGAAACAAATTCATTTCATAAAAATGAAAAACAATACGACATAGAGAATTTACACCTCAGTATTGGGGAGTATTCCTTTGTCTCGCAATTCACTGTTGAAATGTTGTTTTGTAACAATAGTGATATAGTTCTGGGTTCGCTCTGGATGGAATCACTAGGGCCATTCATCCTTAATACGAAAAAGAAGTTTGTGACATTTTCTTACAAAAAGAAAAAAATAACACTACAAGATGTCACAGTGAAGCCGAATTCAGTAACACCGGAAGACATGTTAGATATTTCAAAAGTAGTTTTTCAAGAAGGTAAAAATGTGATCCAAAATATGAAAAAGGAAATTGACAAAATCACCACTAACAAGAATGAAGAAGTTTCTCGCCTCAAGGACCACAACAAAAAGTTACTAACGCAAATTAAGAAGCTGAAGAAAGACAAGAAGTCATTACAAAACAAGGTGCAACAACTTGTCAAAAAGGAATCATTGAAACTTTCAAATGTAGAAGTTCAAGTTGAAGGAAAAATGAACATTGATCCAGTAAATGTCACAACTCAAGAAGAAGACAAGCAAGTTGCAAAAGATGCAAACTTAGATGTTGTAGTTCCAACAAGGAACATTCTAAGTGAAGGCTCTGTAACCATCTCAATAACATCGTCGCTAGAAAAAAATAAAATAAGGCAATTCCCTATCGACATCCAAATCATGGGAGCAACTAGCTCGACCAAACTATGTATTCAGAACAGAATCAACAAGTTGATATTCTGAAGAATACTAATGTCGGTGCAATCCTCTCATGCGATCACAAGTCATCACAAGTTTCCAGTGGATGTAAGATTCCACAGAAGATTGATTTAGGATGGTCTAATCCGTTCTCCATGCGACAGTTTTGTTTGTCACTTAGAAGATCATATCAACTTGTGTCAACCAGGATGACTACCCCGAGAAGAGAAGACATGCGTAGCAGAGACAAGAATCAAGGCCTTTTCATCAAAAGCTTTGAGGACAAATCTTTTTGAGGAGGAAGGCAATGTAATGAATAAATTAATGTAAATAATGATTAATTAGTTAAATTAGTAATCAGGTTGAAAGGCTATGTATGATGAGACATGACCTTTCGTGAAGAGGCACCTGTGTAGGTATATAAGCAGGCCTCATTTGTAACATATCTCATTCTCATTCATTCATACATTTAATGATATTTGTATCCTCATGGATATTTTTATATTCCATATCTTCTGGAGTATTTAACTTGAGAAGGAACTTTGTTCGCTTCATAACCTCAGTAGCTTCGCTTGATTTATGTGATAGTGCAGTTTGTGTTGGAAATAATGACCACATGACTGTGATAATAATTCATGACAAATTATATATTGACATGGGTGATGTTTGACAGTATCAGTGATGAGGCAGTATGACAATGATAGTGCAATAATTTAGTATGGAAGCTATTGTAGTGATGATGACTTGATCTTCTTACCAATAATAATGACCTTTATTATATGGCAATGTTATTGACATGTTATTTATCTTGTGAGTATGACAGATGATGGCAACCATAATGAAATGTGCAGTTCTTTAGGATATGTGACCTAGAGGCCTCCTTGTTATTGGATTGTCTAATGTATTTGTTATAAGACGTGTCTCATATTTAATGTACTTTTTATCTCAATTGAACATTTGTTGAATATCTAATAGAAAAGGAATCTGGTTGGTTTTTCCCACTTGTCAGGTTTTTCCTTGGTCTCTGACCTAAATCCCAGTGTCCCTTTTGTGCATGTTTTTCTTATGTTATTCCTTTATGTTCCATTGTAATATTGATGATATTGTTCTTTCTACATAATTTCTAATGATGTTAATATGTTATGGGGTGAATGTAATATGTAAATGATAAAAAGTTTAAAACTCAATTATCTACAACAAAGAACAATGTAGCCCTTAGAAAAATTAACATGGGATGAGAGTTAGGTCGAAGAAAAGTCATTGAGAACACCTACTTCAAGACACTAATGATGGAAGCAGATGATGATCGCTGAGACCTAAAATAATGCTAGGGTTTGAAGGAAACCCTAGGGAGACCTTTTACTCTTACAAGTACAAGCTAGGGTTTGGGAGAAACCCTATGAGTGGCCTTCATATGAAAGAGGCATGGTATGTTTCAGAATTATTCATGATATGATATGAACTATAAGATTCCATTTAGTTATTCAAGTACCTGATAGATTCATAGAAGCCCTAGTATGATATGATCTGTGAGAAGCCCATAGTAGATTCAAAGAAACCCTAAGAGAAGGGTTTTTTGTAGATTCAATTGTCATCATATACATTAATGGTTGGATTTGGTTGTCGATGAAGATAAATAAAGGATACAGGTGGTATTTATGAGGATGCATCTCTTCTGAATACAATATTGATATACGATCGATGGATAGTGATGCCTCCTGGCTAAAGAGGGAGACGGGATCAAGAGGGAGTTGTGAGCCTCCTCCAATCTACATTAATGATGAGTACTTTCAAGACTCATGTCATCTCTTTGTGATTTTATTCTTTTTTATTATTCACGATTCTTCCTACATGAGTATTTTATTTGTTTCAATAACTTCTTGAATGAGGATGTGATCCATATTGAGGATCAAGATGCATAGTACTGCAGGAAGGGTTAGCTCCAAGAGGGATTTGGTGCAGGAAAATGAATTAGGGTTTGATTCCTCTTTCTTGATAATTACTTGTGAATTATATTTCATCAATTTATTACCAAAATATGTGTATGAAGATCACAAGAACAAGAGACATAAGATATAGGCGCATAGCTAGGGAAAAAACCCATTGAGGGGAAAACCCAATCAAACCTCTTTCTTTAGTAGATTCATAAGATAAGACGAGATACTCCAAGACTCTTTGACCTAGACAGAGACTTCCTCCAATCACCAAGTCAATCGTCACTTCCTCTTTAGATGATATCATTCTAGAAACAACTTCGACCTATAATTTTGAACTTGCAACAACATAATTTCGACCTCCCCAACAATAGAACTTCAAACTAGCAACAAAACTTCAACCTGCAGTAGAATTAAAAATTTCGACCCCAGCAGTAGCCTCGTAACTTCGCACGTGGTAGAGAAAGGTAGCCCAAAAACTTTGATTTTGTCTTCTCCTGCAATTCTCTTCCTTCTCTTGGAACTTCAGACTTTTTCCTACTCCTTCTTGTGTATCAAGCTTGTTGAGTGAGTGAGCAGATAGATCGAACTGTCTCTCTATATATAGCCTCTTCTATGGGTCGAATTTCCCTAATGTAGTTCGACTTCATTAGGCTAGGGCCGACTTGGTGTGGAGGTGACAAATGACTTATTTGACTAAAAAATAATTATTTTTACATGATACAAAAGCCCAATAAGGGTCTAATAAAATGGAAAATAACTCGAATGACTCTAGATAAAACCTAAAAGTCCTCAATGGGTAATTTTACCTAGAAAATGATGACCCAAGCATAAAACCCATGCTTAATAAGACATTTTAATAAGAATGAAATTTCTTTTTACAAGTATACATTTATGAAGACCAAACCTAGTTACATTCTTCAACATATGGCACACTTTGGCATTGTTACTATTCAACAGTGGGTCACATACAATAATATGGCTTGGATCACATTATATATATGAAAATGGCACGATAACCTCAGTAGATTCACTTGATTTATGTTATAGTGCAGTTTATGTTTTCAATAATGACCGCATGACTATGATAATAATTCGTGACAAAGTATCTATTAACATGGGTGATGTTTGGTAGTATCCGTAATAAGGTAGTATGGCAGTGATAGCGCAATAATATAGTATGGTAGCTAGTGTTTTAAAAATCAGCCGAATCGACTATGATTCGGCCGAGTCGACCACGCTGGGCCCTTGACCAGGCCAAAGGCTGGTTTGTTACCAAACTGGCCGAGTCGGCATGTTTCTACAACAAAAAAACTCCTATGTTGCTCCAATGACTACCCAAGAAGCTCCTAACTTCTGCTCCAATGATTTCCTAAGAGACTCCTGGCTACCGCTCCAAAAACCAACTCCATAACTCTTCACAAATTACTCAAAAATTCTCACACAAATGAAATGAGATAGGTGTTGGGATATGTGAGGGTTGGGTAGCTTTTATAGGCTTGGGAGAGGTTAGATGGACATAATAAAAACCTAAAACCAACAAAAAACTCACTTTTAAGTCCGCTTTCCCTCCATTTTGACGTCAGGCTGAGCTAGTCAAAACCAGGTCGTGACGTCAAAATGGAGGGCAAGCGGAATTTAAAGTTGGTTTTTTGTTGGTTTTAGGTTTTTCTTATGTTTTTCTAACCTATCCTTAGCCTATAAAAGCTACCCAACCCCTCACATATTCTCACACCTATCTCATTACATTTGTGTGAGCATTTGTGAAGAATTTGTGAAGAGTTGTGGTGTTGGTTTTTGGAGCATCAGTGAAAAATCTCTTAGGAAATCATTGGAGAAACAGTGAGGAGCTTCTTGGGCATTCATTGGAGCAACATTGAGGAGGCTAGAGCTTAGAGTTTTTTTTTTTTCACTTCTCAAATATATCTTTGCTTGGTTGTCTTTTTTAGCAAATGTGGAAATTGAAATATTATTTTTATAAAAGAAATGAACATTGAAGAGTTGTTTTTTTTTTTTTTTCATTTCCAAGTCCAAAATGGCTCCTAGAATGAAATATGTTACTTGGGCATACATTGAGTTGATTGATAATAAAATGCATTGCAATTTTTTTCATAGAAAAATTAAGGGAGGTGGAGGGGGAATTCATAGGTTGAAACAACACTTCATTGGTATTAGAGGCCAAATTGCTCCATGTGCAACACCAACAGAAAAAATTGGGGAAATTAGGAAGGAATTGGTAGAAACTTTCGAGAATTTTGAGGAAGAAAAAGTTAGGCAAAAAGAAAGAGGTTGAAATTGGGAGGAAGAGGAGTATAAAACAAATGATGGCTGCCAACCCCAATTTTGATTATGAGGGCTCCTCATTTATCCCTTGCAATAATGCATCCAACCCCTTTCGCTATGTTTGTCCCTCTTTGGAGTATATTCAAGAAAAGGGTAAGGGTAAAATTAAAAAGAAAGGTGATATCAAATTTTTTTTCATGCCCTCATCTCCCTCTGATAGTTCACAAGGTCCTCAAGCTAATATAGGTCAAATGCAACCCACTTAGATGACCATTGAAAGAAATAATTGAGAGAACTAGATGTGATTACATAGATAGATGGTGGTATGATGTTGATATCCCCTTCAATGCTTCTTGTTCACCATATTATGAACCTATGTTTGATGTCATATTTGTTACTGGAAAGGGCTTCAAAGGCCCTACTATGCTAAGTTAAGGGGATCTCTTTTACAAAAAAATGTTTTTTCCATTGATGAATATTTGAGAAATTTCAAAAGCTCATGGGAAAAAACAGGATCTACCATCATGTTAGATGGATGGAATGATCAAACGAACTATACCATCATAAACTTTCTTATCTTTTTTCCATAGGGAACCATGTTTCTAAAATCAGTTGATGCATCTGATAGGGTGAAAAATGTACACTTCTTGTTTCATATTTTGGATGAGGTTGTTGAAGAGGTGTGGGTGGCTAATTTTATTCAAATCATCACAAATAATTCCTCTAACTATGTTCTTGCTGGTAAAATGTTTGAGGAAAAACATAGAACCACATTTTGGACCCCATGTGTTGCACATTGCATAGACCTCATGCTTGAGGATATTGGGAAAATATATTGGATCAAGAACATTATAGAGCATGCCAAAAGAATAAAAAAATATATCTACAATAACTCATGGCTTTTGAACCTGATCAAGAAACACACAGGGGGAAAGGATATTATTAGGTCTGCCATCACTAGATTTGCAACTCACTTTTTGACATTGCAATATATGCTTTCCCAACATAGAAACTTGTAAAGGGTGTTTTCCAGCGATGAATGGAATGAATGTCAATGGGCTCGTAAATATGATGGAAAATATGTGAGAAAGAAATTTAATGAAGAAATATTTTGGAGAAAGGTAGCATAAATTGTGAAGGTTGTTGAGCTAGTGGTTAAGGTGTTGAGGTTGATTGATGGGGAAAGATTGACTATGGGATTCATTTATGAGGCTATGGATCAAACAAAGGACCAAATAAAGGCATCATACAAGGATAGAGTGGCTAAGTATGGGCTCATTTGGGAAATCATTGATCAAATATGGAACGATCAACTTCATCACCCTATAGATGCAGTTAGGTTTTTTTTTAACCCAAGGTATCATTATAAAGCTCTGGAGGAAGAAGCCTTGAAGGAGGAGGTTAGAGATGGATTGATTGATTGCCTTGAGCAAATGGTCCCTAAGGAATGTGACTAGTTGGAGATACATAGGCAGATCACTTGTTTCAGCAGAGCCAAGAGTACCTTTCGCAAGAACCTAACAAGGATTGCAAGGGAAGTAAATGAGCTAGGTAAACAAACAATTTCAATTTTCAAATTATTATTTTGTTAAATTTTTTATATTTATAATTTGAAAGTTGGATATAATTTTTTGAGCTAATTCATCACACAAATATGTTTTTTGCAGCACAATGGTGGGAGGCATTTGGTAGCCATTTTCCTCAATTGCAGAAGTTTGTAATCATTATTTTGAGTCAAACATGCAATGCTTCTGGGTGTGAGCACAATTGGTCTATATTTGAGAGGATTCACATGAAGAAGAGAAATCATTTGGAAAAAAACAGTTAAATGATCTAGTTTGTTTCCAATACAACCTTCAACTAAGACGTGACCAATTTCTGAACAAAGACCTGATTCAGATCCCATTGTTTTGGAAGATATTGATCCAACATTATATTGGGTAGTGGAGAGTCATCGAGCAGAGTTTGATTCTGATGAGGATATTAGTGTTGATTTGGATTTACATACGAAGGCACTAGTGAACATAATGTTCAGCTAAATGCAGATCCACTAGTACCAGGCCCAACCCCAAGTCCTCCAATTGCAGGAACTTCCTCTACTCAGCCACGACGCAAGTGCATAGCTCGTCTATCTCAGCATGTTAGTGCTACTACTTCTATAGTTTTAGTTGGAGATCTTGATGAGGTGGAGGAGCAATGGGTTTCCCGGTCTCACTCTAATTTAGAGTCTGAGCCAGGTGTTGGCTTCTCTCGCAGTAGTGACTAGTGATGTTTTGTTGTAGAGGGAATTTAGAGCATCCTTGGTTATGTATTTTTCTTCCGATATCTATATATTACATGTATTGAACAGTGCAATGGGTGCCATTTTGAATCTTGATATAATGGATATATTCATGACCCTACTTTGATAATATGTTGTCTTCTCTCTATATTCTAATTCTTTGTGTTTAGAAAGATGAATGAAAAATATAAAAATTATGTTTTTTTATAAAAAAAATATGAATATTTAATGTATTTTTTACAAATATCAAGTCACTGAAATCAAACCGGCCGAGTCGATACTGCGTCAGAGTCGGAGTCGACCCTTGGCCGGTTTCAAACTCAAGTTAGAGTTTTAAAACATTGATGGTAGCTATTGTAGTGATAATTATTTGATCTTCTTACCAATAAAAATGACCTTTATTATATGGAAATTTTCATGATATGTTAGTGATCTTAGGAGTATGACAGATGATGGCAGCCATAATGAAATGTACAGTGCTTTAGTATATGTGACTTGGAGGCCTCCTTGCTATCAAATTGTCTAATGTAGTTGTTATAAGATGCGTCTAATACTTAATGTACTTTGTATCTCAACTGATAATTTTTTGAATATATAATAGAAGAGGAATCTGGTTGGGTTTTCCCCCTTGTGGGGTTCTCTGACCTAAATTCCAGTGTCCCCTTTGTGCATGTTTTTCTTTTGTTGTTCCTTTATGTTTAGTTGCAATCTTGATGTTATTTTTGTTTCTACATAATTTATAATGAGGTTAAGATGTTATGGGGTGAATGTAATATGTAAATGATGAAAAGTGTAAAACATAATTATCTACAATAAAAAACAATACAGCCCTTCAAAAAAATTAACATGGGATCAAAATTTTTCCGAAGAAAACTCATTGAGAACACCCCCTTGAAGACACTAATGATGGAAGCATATGAAGATGGTTGAGACCTAAAAGAATTCTAGGGTTCGAAGGAAACCCTAGGGAGACATTTTTCTCTTGCAAGTACAAGCCAGGGTTTGGGAGAAACCCTAGGAGTGGCCTTCATATGAAAGAGGCCTGGTATGATTCAGATTTATTCATGATTTGTTATGAACTATAATATGCCATTCAATTATTCAAGTACCTGAAAAATTCAGAGAAACCTTAGTATGATATGATCTGTGAGAATCCCATAATAGATTCAAAGAAACCCTAGGAGAAGGATATGTTATAGATTCAGTGGTCATCGTATACATTGATGGTTGGACTTAGCTTCCTATGAAAGAAGATAAAGGATACAGGTGGTATTTATGAGGATTTATCTCTTTTGAAGACGATATTTATATATGATAAATGGACAGTGATGTGTCTTGGCTAAAGAGGGAGACAGGATCAGGAGCCTGGAGTTCTGATCCTCCTCCAATCTACATTAAAGATAAGTACTTTCAAGACTCATGTCATCTCTTTTTGAATTTATTCTTTTTTATTATTGGTGATTCTTTCAACATGAGTATTTTATTTGTTTCACTAAATTATTGAATGAGGATGTGATCCATCTTGAGGATCAAGATGCAGAGTACTGTGGGAAGGGTTAGCTCCAAGAGAGAGTTGCTACAAGAAAATGGAGTCACTCTGACATCTAGAAAATAAAGACAATCATGCCTTATCACTAGGTACACTTTCAGTATGATTATTTACTTTTTCATTATTGGCATATTCTTGTTCTGGGGTCACAAGAATATCTTATGAATGTGAGGACTAAGTCCTCTATATCGAGATTAAGGAAGATGTAGAACTGTCACATGATTAGAGTGGAAATTGAAAATGGACAAGAACTCGAGACCTCGAAGGAAGGGTTGAAGTCTCCTTGGTTGGTAACTATAATTGAAGAAGCTTCCTATTCAGAGGGAGTAGATTGAGTGCAAAATTATGATATGATGTTGGGACTGATATGTCCTTCATGTAAGGACCATGTTTGATGACTAAGATGTAGAAATGTTTGATGCTTCAGTGATATGATTCAAACTATGATAATAAATATTCTCTTAGAGAAATAAGGATATGATGAGATCCTTGCAAACACATTATTATCAGATATATTTAAAGTAAGCTTCATGTATGGGGGAAAGAGAATATATGAATTTATCTCGGGACTTGAAGGGGCATGAATAGTAGACTCATGATTGCAGATTGAAGAAAGCTCCATATGGGCTCTAGAAGCTTCCCTGGGCTTAGCATTCTTGGAATGATAGACATATGATGTCGATCCTGGACTCTCTTCATAATTGAAGGTGTGTCTTTGATATTTGGTTTTATATGTTGACAATTTATTTATGACATGATCAGATCAACTTCATGTTTAGTCCCAGAGGAACTTGATCCCGGAGTCCAAAAGATCAACATCTTGAGATTAGAAGTATAATAGAAGAGATTATGAGGGCTCACTTGTTAAGAGAAGTATGATGTTAGATATTTGGCGTGATGATTTACTCTAAGAAGTTGCGAGAGCCGCCTCTTCAAATACATTTTTTGATGGTTTCACATGATTATTCATCAACTTGATGGATTCTCAATTTGCAGTATGTTCTTTGAACCATATAAAGCATGGATATGTATATTTGAATGTTGCAAAGCTAGTATCGAGATACCTAGACAATGTAATATGAGACACTTCCGAATGCTTGAGACTTTATGGATACACTGTTAAAATTGCGCAACTGCATGATGAATTTTCCCGAAGGGAATCTGTTGGGCCTCCAAAATGCCATCCACTTTTACCCACATTTCCATAATTTTACCTCATTCAGTAATTTTGTAGCTACATAACCCTACATTAAGTAACCATTTTCATGATCATATGGGCTTAGCATTATATTTTTCAAAGTCATTTATTTTAAGTATTTTAGGTGAATTTGTGATTAAATATTAGGAAATTAACATGTTTTCATATATATATATATATATATATATATAAGTGCTATGAGTTTTGTGATATTGTAGGCCTACTTAGAGATTCTAGAAGGGTCCTACTTGGCCTCCTAACTACAAATTCGAATTTCAAATTCCAACTCATGAGGATTTGTAGAATATTTGAAAAAGATATGGATCATTAAGCTAAGCACATTTAAAGGAGAAGAATCATGGATAAGATAACTTTGAGATGATATGTATCTTACATTTTTAGATGATTGGTTGTAACCACAAGAGATAAATGTGGATTTAGGAGAGAATTGAGGATTTGTATTTATTGAATAGTAATCCTTAATTTTTGTATAAATAGGAGTTCACCCTTCATGCAAAGGGTTGTAAATGGTAGGTTGTTAATTGTTAGTTGTTAGAGGTTAGAGGTAGCTAGTGACTAGTTGATAGTTGGAGGTTCCAAGTTCCATTCAGGATGTGATTTATGAAGTGAGGAGAGAGAATTCATGTAACATCTTGTAACTTCATTTTATGAAATATATAATTCCACTTTGATTTCCAAGATGTGATAATTGTTAAGTGTGCTTGCTGAGGCATGGAGGGCCCCCATCAACCACAGTTTGTAAATATTTGTACATAGTGATAACATAGTATAGTTATCTTATTTCATTTCTTTTCAGAAAGTGTGTTTTTATTTTATGCAAGTGTGTTTTTCCTTTCAACAATGTGATTTCAATTATGCAAGCATGGTGTGTTTTCAATTAAGCAAGTGTGTTGTTCCTTTAAGCGTGGTATGATTTCAACTATGCAAGTGTGGTGTGATTTCAATTATGCAAGTGTGAGTGTCATTTCCTTTCAGAAAGAGTTCTTTCATTTATGCAAGTGTGGTGTGATTTTCATTTACGCAAATGTGATTTCAATTTCAAGAAAGTGTTATTTCCTTTCTGCAAGTGTGATTTTAATTTCTTTATGTTTGGTTTGGTTTGGTTTTGTTTGATTTAATTTGTTTTGAATTAGTTTTAACTACATTATATTAATCTAATCTGAAGGATAACCACCTATTACATATAGTACAGGTATACCTCGTCAATTTACGAAACCCCGGGTTGACAATTAAATGATAAGGATTTAACTTGCAACTAAATCACCTAACATTTTGGCACTTTTGCCAGAGAGGTATACATAGGTGTTTATTTTAAAGTTTAGAAAATTCATTATAGTTGCATTCATTTTTAGATGCATAGATAAAATCATATTAAAACCATTTTGCTTATTAAATTTAAAATAAAACAAAAAAAATGTACTAATTTGTGTGTGCAACATGAATTATCAACCAATTGGAGGAATTAAGACTTTGAAGAATGTTCTTCCTTCTTTAATTCTTGATTGCATTATCTAAACAATTAGTCTTTCATGCTTTGATGATTTTTAATGCATATTTTTCTAACCTTAGTATGAATATCTTTTTAATCTTGTTACGCACAGGATCACACTGGAAATATGCATACACTTGATCAATTCTTCTATTTTCAGTAGAGTAGGGTAGGTAATGAATAAAATTAAGTTTTGTGATGTATTTTTAGATTTCATGTTATTTGTAATTTTGTTTTCTTTGGTCGTGCAGTAAGAGCCACCCAACACAAAAATCATTTGTGTGAAGATGTAGAAAGAGAATGAATATTTGAGAGGAAGGAGAAATAATAATATTTTTGAGAGCCACAATATGAATTTAGAGATCAAATAATTTTGTTTTGTCTTTTAAATTTCACATTCCAATTGAATAAATAATTTCAATATTCCTAAGTGTGCTTTCTTCTTGTTCTCTCTGCGATATGCAAGATTAGAAAAGACAATTGAACAAAGTTAGTTTTAAAAAATTTCAATAAAAATTGGATAAGAGATTTAAATTCATAATCAAAAGTACAATTACAGGCTTTTAGAAAGCTCAAACAACAAAATCGATGTCTCCAATGTATCCATCATTATCAAAAACTTTTGTTTTGACTCTTTTTGCACCTCATTTGGCCAAAAATTGAGTAAGATATAATTTTTTAAAGTTTCTACCCAATTATGTTTTTAATATGCCTACAATTCGACCCAAACCCAGCTTGTGCGCCCAAAAACAGGGAACGACGCGTGAATCTAGCCTTTGAGATCGATAGTTTAAATTGTATGATAGTTAAAGTTAGCCCCCATGTATGAAAATCTTGGTCACATGGCGCCATGCAACCACGGTGCATTCCGAAAATCCAGGGTGAACCCCCATTCCTTCGTTGACACCTTTAACTTAAGCACTTGGTCATGTGCGGTTACATGAGACCGTGGACTTGAATAAGGCTTTGCCCTCATCCCCTTCCCATGGTCCTATGGCATTGAAGGGATAGGGGCTAGGGCTTAGCCTCGACCCCTTCCCATGGTCCTATGGTGCTAGAGAGCTAGGGGCTAAGGCTTATCCTTGACCCCCTTCCCCAAATGCGCGGCCATGAAACTTTTAAATAGAAAATGTCAGACTATAATTAACAAAGAGAAATGTAGTTGAGTTGGTGAAGGCGCTTTGTTGCTACACATGAGGTCTCAGGTTCAATTCTCATGGAGGTTCTTCGGCCTCAGACAAATTTTGGCCACCATGAGGAGGCCACGTGCATGCCATTGGTTGGTCCATGTGGCATTCCCTCATGGGGCCACCACAACAGCTCACGAACCAATCAAAAATAGGCACACAACAACTAAGGAAACAATGTCAAGTGTCAATCACACATTGTCTGATGAGAACCAATAAAAGCTTACCACGTGCCATGACCCAGTCAGTGTACAAATTGCTGACTAGGAATTCCTGCAACTCAAAAATTCATTTTTTAGTTGTTTCATAAAATAATCAGAACGTGATTTTGGGAGCATCTAAAGTCATATTTCAGTGAAATGAATGGCGTGGAATTCAAAACGACGAGATATATGCTTTGGCATTGGTTTCAAGCTAATATAAGAATTTTTAATTTTAAGCATTTTCTTGATCCATGGAGCATGGACAAGGGTGGAGCGTTAGAGAAAAAAAAAATGCAGTTACATACTTAAGCTTTCATAAAAACTGCAAATATTAAAAAAAATATAACTTCGATAATTAAAAAAACCCCATCCAAGTATAATTGCAGGTTGTAAAGTGGCAATGCAATGCAATGATCCAGATTTTTGGTAGCTACAAAATCGAACGTAGCTGCAAAATCGACACAATTCAGTAGCTTATCAAATTTGGTTTATGATCTATTGTTGAAGCATTAAGTGTGTGGAGAAGAGGTTTCAAGCTCAAAATTGGTAAGAAACAGGTAAAAGGGCATTTAATT
This sequence comes from Pinus albicaulis, assembly GCA_034641835.2. NCBI lineage: Eukaryota > Viridiplantae > Streptophyta > Pinopsida > Pinales > Pinaceae > Pinus > Pinus albicaulis. The sequence continues at coordinate 654,265,849 of CM076579.1, read as the reverse complement.
TTTCTTGAAATTGTTTTATTAGACTGATCACCTCTCTCTCTCGATAGTCTTACATTTTATTGCAGAAAAGTGTTAAGTTTTTGCCGGCTATAGGACGATGTAAAAAGATCACTATATGTACGAGTGCCTTTTAAAGACCAAGTTTCTTTTAAAAGAGCATGATCATTTCATGTCAAACCAGATCCATTACACCATCTCTATTAAATAGATACCAATTTTACCATTGCTACTCATTCTAAGCCTGCAGTCGATCAATAACTTTCTATCTCCCTACTACTAAAAACTCATTTCCCTTCACAAATTTCACACTTTCCTGCATCATTTTCACTCACCCTTCCCAAAAATAAAGTCATTCAGCTCCCTTACAAAGCTGATTCACCCTATTTTCCTTTTCATTCATGTCCAATAAACCTTGCTCCAATGAAAATTTTCCATCTCGTGTTAGATGATGGAGGATTCATTAAGGCCTCCCTTCTAACAAGTATTGAACCATTGACTCTGACACATAACCTAGAATAAAAAATAGAGATCTTTCAAGTACCTTGAGGCTTGGATGTCTTAATGGCGAGCTCTCTTGCCAACAAAAAGTGGGAATACATCAATATCCCATGTTTATCGGATCTTTTAGGTGACTCAACTTCGACACATCTATTAATACCTAGTAAGATGTACTTAGACATCTTGACTCTCATTGACATCAATGGTGAGTAGTCTCGTGTTGGTTAATGGAATTCATTAATGGCGAGTAATCCAACAATTTATTTTCTATGTTCGACATCGAAACATTTATTCACATAGATAAGAATTATGCCACTTAGCAGGAACGAATGAAGACTATATGATTTCAGCAGCTTGTAGCTAGACTCAATTCAGAATTCAGTAGCCATGGCAATAAATATTCCAATCTCATCCTCAATTCATACAAACAGGAGAAAGAAGAAGTAGATCATATCCTTTTACTTCATATTCCATGATCCAACAACAACAACCACACTCTTCTCGATATACATAGCTTGTCCACTTTCAGGTAAGTGAAGGTATGATGTTGTCTAATCTTTTATCATGTAATTCCTCACCACATGAAGGTATGATTTTGGAAAATCCCCCACCACATTCATATTATTTTCCTCATTTGCAAGAAAACTGAAAACACCTTAAGTTGGGGGGAAGGGATCTTCATATTTCATACCACATGTCACATTTCATTTCATCCTAACCAACATGTTTTTCCCAAATCAACTATTATTGCATTTTGATTCAAAATAAGTTTATATGTTTTGAAATGATCAATTGATGAGCATATTAAATGGCTAATAGTCACTATGGGACTTAAAATGGAATTCTCAATGTTTTCAAGTATTTTGATGCAACAAAAAAATAACAAAAGTATTACTACACAAAAACCAATACTAATAAAATCTTGGTGTCACACAAGAACTAACCATTAAAAAATATATTGCAATCAAATGTATTTCAAGGTACATTTTGCAAAAAGTATAAACTGTTTTGAAACCAACTCCAAAAATAGAAGAAAAGAGAGATTAATGCCTTAGAAATAAGCCACTTCGAGGGGGAAACCTCCAATACATTACATAAATGAGCAGTTCTTGGATGATACAAATGACCAAACCTCCTTTCTATATTTACGAGTCCATGGGGCCACAATGTAATCCTAGCCGACCTAACAATAATAATGTAAGGGAACAATAATAACAATATGGGGGTTACAGGGGTACAACAATAACAATAAGGGGGTTACACTAACAACAATAAGGGACTATACTAGTAATATAGGGACCTAACATGCTCCTCTCCTTCAAAAAAGTGTTGTCCTCAATGCTTGAGTAGCTCTGGGTGCTTCTGTATAAAATTCTCATCCTCCCATATAGAATCTTTAGTGGGTAAGTTCTTCCATTTGATGGGATACTTTGAAATTGATAGATTTTGTAGTTGTTGAGTTCTTGCTTCCGTGACTGCTCCAGGTTCAAATATGGTTTTCCTTCCTCATCAAGTTCTAGAAATATTGTTTGAACTGGAATTTTGTCCCCTATAATCTTCTTTAAGCATGAAACATGGAAAACTAAATGCACTCGCGAAGAAGCAGGAAGCTCCAATTTGTATGCCATAGTACCAATCTTTTGCAACACCTTGTAAGGACCATAGTACTTTGGAAATAATATATTATCCTTCTTATCTTGCTTGAGGGACATTTGTTTGTATGGTTGTAGCCGTAAAAATACCCAGTCTCCCACATCAAAACTTCTCTCGTTGCAATGTTGATCTGCCTATTGTTTCATTCAATTTTGTTTCAAATTTAGGTTATCCTTTAAGAGTTGGAGAACTTCTTTTTGATGCTCAATGTGATCTTCCACTGCTTGAACCTTAGAATTTTCCCTTAAATAAGATGTGATAGACATTGGATGATATCCATAAAGTGCCATAAATGGGGTCATTTTTGCTGCAGTATGGAAGGAAGTGTTATACCACCATTCAGAGAGAGGTAACCACTTGACCCATTGTTCTTGCTTATCAGATACAAAACAACGAAGATATCCTTCCTAATATTTATTCACTATCTCAGTTTTACATTTATTTAAATGATATGACAATGCAAAGTTAAAAGAGAATCAATACAAAGCCAAAGCCCATATAAAAGGCAAAACATTTCAAGAATATTAACTTATGACTAAAGGAATCAATGAAATAGTTGCATGATGACATGCAACACCTTCAGTTGGGGGGTATGTTGGGCCTCCAAAATGTCATCCACTTTTACCCACATTTCCATAATTTTACCTTCATTCCGTAATTTCATAGCTACATAACCCTACATTAAGTAACCATTTTCATGATCATATGGGTTTAGAATTATATTTTCCAAAGTTATTTATTTTAACTAAATTTATGATTAATATTAGGAAATTAACATGTTTTCATATATATCTAAAAGTGTTATGAGTTTTGTGATATTGTAGGTCTACTTGGAGAAGTGTCTTACTTGGCCTCCTAACTACAAATTCAAATTTCAAATTCCAACTCATGAGGATTTTTAGAATATTTGAAGAAGATATGGATCATTAAGCTAAGCACATTCAAAGGAGAAGAATCATGGTTAAGAGAACTTTGAGAGGATACGTATCTTGCAATTTTAGATGATTGGTTGTAACCACAAGAGATAAATGTGGATTTAGGAGAGATTTGAGGATTTGTATTTATTGAGTAGTTATCCTTAATTTTTATATAAATGTGCACCTTTCATACAAAGGGTTTTAAATGGTAGGTTGTTAATTGTTAGTTGTTAGAGGTTAGAGGTAGCTAGTGACTAGTTGATAGTTGGAGGTTCCAAGTTCCATTCAGGATGTGATTTTTAATGTGAGGAGAGAGAATTCTTGTTATATCTTGTAACTTCATTTTATGAAATATATACTGCCACTTTGATCTCCAAGATATGATAGTTTTTTAGTGTGTTTTCTGAGGCATGGAGGGCCCCCATCAACCACATTTTGCACATCTTTGTACATATTGGCAACACAGTATAGCTTTGTTATTTCATTCTTTTTAGCACGTGTGTTTTTATTTTATGCAAATGTGTTTTTCCTTTCAGCAGTGTGATTTCAATTTGCAAGCATGGTGTGTTTTCAATTATGCAAGTGTGTTTTTCCTTTAAGCATGGTGTGATTTCAAATATGCAAGTGTGGTGTGATTTCAATTATGCAAGTGAGTATGATTTCCTTTCAGTAGGAGTGCTTTCATTTATGCAAGTGTGGTGTGATTTTCATTTACGCAAGTGTGATTTCAATTTTAAGCAAGTGTGATTTACTTTCTGCAACTGTGATTTTAATTTCTTTATGTTTGGTTTGGTTTGGTTTTGATTGATTTAATTTGTTTTGAATTAATTTTAATTGCATTAGATTAATCTAATCTAATGGATAACCACCTAGTATATATAATACATGTATACCTCGTCAGTTTACGAAACCACGGGCTGACAATTAAATGATAGAAATTTAACTCACGATTAAATCACCCAACAAAATCCCAGCTACCCCATGGCAAACCCTAAGGCCCATATGAAGCTTAACTCACCACACAAAATTGTAAGTAAAACGAATTTATTATTGAAATAATTAAATCAACATGCAACTCTTATTTAATATAATACAAAATTCAGGAAATCTAAAAATATATATTTAAATGTTATTTTTGAGTAATTTGAAATAAATTATTTCCCTCCAAAAATTGATATGTCGAATCTTCTAATTATGGACCTATCTCTCCCATCAATTGCCTATATATTTTCGGTCACCTCTTGAGGGAAATATACATTACGATCATCATGATGTGCTACTATTCGAAGTTTTGATGGGTGCTCATCGTATGTAGTTCAAGGATACATATCTATTTTTTGAGGCATGGAATTTCCTTACTGTAGCTCGAATATTTTCTCACACTTCATATTTTATGTGATTTGAATTAATTTTGCTGACTCAGATTTATATAGAGATTCGCTGTACATCTCAGTCACATTCGCTCAAATTATATTTCTATTTCTCATTGTCCCTTTGTGGTTGTAAATTTGCATGACTTGATCGATGAATTATCTCTGGCTCGAGTTTGTAATTACATGGATTTCCCTCAAACGTTGACTTTGTCTCGGCTCGCATCAATCCTGAAATTTGTATCTCGCACGACAGAGTGATCGCACTTATATTTTTGTGATTCAATGGACTTTCGTTACATCTTTGACACACCCTGTGGCAAGCATTACATGCCAATGGTTCGTTTTACATTTCCTGAGGATCCATATCTCAGTGGCATCATAATTCTATAATGGCTCGATATACACATAATCATCATGATACTTAGCTTGTTATACACGGTAATATAAATAACAGTGAGGAAGCGATATTGAGATTGTGATATATATATATATATATGGAAGATGTGATATGGCAGACATGATACATATGACATGGCAAACATCGTATGTATGATATATCAAACACTTATGTGTCATAGTAGGATATGGCTTGGTCTATGGAAGTAATGATATGGAAAAATTTTGGTATGATTGTGATCTAATGGGTCATACTTTCAATATGAAGGTGACTTTGATACAATAGTTGATGGATGGCTCTTATCCTTGACAACATGACATATTTGATATAGCCTAGCAAAGGTGACAATGATTAATGACGATATTGTTTCTTTCAACAATGATATAGCAAAAAATTTCGTGAACACTTTTGATTATCGGAAGTAAGTTCATCATTGAAGTTGTGAAGTGACATAGATTGTTCCTAGGAGGCTTGTTGTAATGATGTATTTCTTTATGGATGTACTTTGTACCTCAGTTGAACAATTGATGAATAACAGATAGAAGAAGAAGAATTGAATTTCGGGTTTTCCCCCATGTGGGGTTTTTCTCTGGTCCCCGACTAAATTCTGGTGTCTCTATTTTTGCATGCTTTTATTTTGTTGTTCCTTTATGTTTTGCTGCATTACTAATGTTATTGTTATTTCTACATAATTGTTGATGATGTTATGATATAAAGGGGTAAATGCATTATGTAAATGTTGAAAAGTTTAAAAATTCAATTATTGACATCAAAAAACAATATAGCCCTAAGAAAATTAACTTACAATGATGCTAATAATGTTTAGCACATCAAAGTATTGCCTTTGGTCTACCCTACTTCCCTAGATGATTTCCTGGCATATAATTTTTTTTCTTTGAGAGACAATGTGCATTGTTGCTAGTGTGGCTGGCTGCGAGAGAATATGGTTGAGAAAACTCTTTGGAGAGATGTTTCAGCATATGTTGGGCACAACTATGATATACTATGTCATATTGTGAGATCTGACATGGAGAGAATGTTAATTTTTGTAGCATCGGATGCGTTGTAGCCACGAGATTTTGTGGAGAGGCTAGAATACATGAGATTTAAAAAACACTTGAGACACTTGGAGAATTCAATTTTCTAGAGTAACAACAATCAGTTGCCGAAGAATTCGAGCTTCAGGAGGAAGTATAGACAGTGAGGGGTAGGGACAGTGAATTCAGAGGAGATTTTCCAGAGGGTTGAGTTTCCTTAGTGAAGTTGTGTACAAGCAGTATGAGAGCTTCAGAGGAAGAGTTTGATTTGGCCAAAAAATGGGTAGATTCAGTTGCTGTAGACGAGGAAGATTTCTAGAAGGTGCCAGCAAGTCACTCTTAGAGGCTGGATTGGGAAGACAGTTTGACCAGTTGCAGTTCTAGGAAGAACGTTCTAGTGGTTGCACAGACTTGATGCAGAGGCTGATGCATGGGTTTCGTGGAGCCCATTCAAAGCCAGTTTATGGAGGTGGATCAATGTCGGGTGAAACAAAATTTGTCTCACTAATTATTGTGGCCAATTTCTCCTATAGTGGATTTCTAGTTTGTGCATCCAGATTGTACTCATATTTCACTACTACTTAATAATAGAAAACCCTTAGTTGTTGCACCGGTTTCCCAAGTTTGGTTTTTTCGGAGACATTTTTCCAAAAATAACAGTGTAAATTTTATGTGTGTGTGTGTGTGCTAGATTTTCTCAACTTCCAACGTTATTTTTCTTCTGCAATTTATTTGTGGAAATGAATATGAATTATTTAGTATTTGTCGTAGAAAACTATAAATAAATTAACAATTAGGATAATTTATAGTTGTTGTGATAGATGAAATTTTCACATAGTATCAAAGCGTGAGTGATCAACGAAGAAGCTAAAGAGAAGAAGAGATTAAAAAAAAATTAGAGGGAGTAGCGGGCCGAAATTCTTAGAGGAAGCGTAATACCCAAACATGTAAGCCAAATTGTTGGGGCAAAAATTCGATTTTCAGTTGCAGGGTTGCAAAAAAGTCGAGTTGCCCAGATTAGTGATTCCAATGGTCAGAGGGAGTAGTTGAAGCTCAAATTTTCATTGAGAATTTGGACGCAGAGGATTTTGTAGCAGCAATATCAGTGTCAGGTGGAAGAGAAAAGTACACATTGTAGATAGAATTTTTCTCTTAGTGAATTTTGAGTCTCAGAAATTTGATTTTCCGAGGTAGATTGGAAGTAGAAGCTAGCAGATCTGCACATTCCGGATAGGAGTGCGAGTATCAAAGAAACAACCGAGCGGAGGGAAAGATATATTTTTTGAATTGATCAAAGATGGCCACAACTGGGCTTAGAGATCATGATAGGTTGGAGGGAGCTTCCAACTATGTCATCTGGAATGATAGTATATCCTTACTTCTAGATGAATATAGCTTGAAAGCCTACATGGATATTGTGAGGGGCAGGGACAGTGAATCTGGAGGATATTTTCCGGATTCGAAGAGTCAACTATAGGAGGGCCAATTTTCCTCAATGAGGTTGCGCAGAAGCAGTGCAGGAGCTTCAGAGGCAGAGTTCGATTTGGCCAGACAGAGGGGGTATTCAACTGCTGGAGACCGGGAAGATTCTTAAAGGTGTCAGCGAGCCATTCTCTGAGACTGGGTTGGGCAAATGGCTTGATCAGTTGTAGTTCCAGGAAGATTTTTCTAATGGTTGTGCAAATATGACACAGAGGTTGATGCAAGGGTTTCGTGGAGCCCATTCAAAGCCAATTTTGGAGGTGGATCAGCGTTGAGTGATACAATATTTCTCACTAATTTTTGTGGTTAGTTTCTCCTACAGTGGATTTCCAATTTGTGCATCCAAATTATACTCATATTTCAGTGTTGCTTAATAATATAAAACTCTCAGTTGTTGCACCAATTTTCTCAAGTTGGGTTTTTTTTTTTTGGACATTTGTCCAAAAATAACTATGTGAATTTTATGTGTGTGTGTGCTATATTTTCTCAGTTTCCAACGCTATTTTTCTTCCGTGGTTTATTTTTGAAAATTACAGTGTGAATTATTTGATATTTGTCTTAGCAAACTAAAAATAAATTAACGATTAGGGAAATAATTCCAGTTGTTGTGATAGATGAAATTTTCACAGAGAATTGTGTGTTCCATGAAAGGTCCAATTACTTTAAGATCAAATATCACTATATCCTGGATATGATGTAGAAAGGAATAATGAGACTCCATCGCATTTCGATTGATGAGCAGGCAGAGAATTGGGTCCTCATGTTGCAAAATGTAAGGTTTTGATTGACTCGATATTCTCTAGGTATCATGCACTATGGCTAAGACTAACTGATGTAAGCCTAATGAAGGCACTAATGAGATGAAGGAGTCACAACTAATTGAGAGCATTTAGCTATGCTCTTCCCCCTTGTTTGAGCTCATAGGGAGAGGAATTGAGTTGGAGAGCTCATTAGGGGAATTTTGAGGTCTAAAATGGGCCTCCTAAGGAAATTATAAAATAATAGTGGAAATAATAAAATAAGATTAGATTACATCATCAAATTTTAGAGGGGAAAAAGAAAAAAACTACTTTTTCAACTTGTATTTTCAACTTATCTCCCTATGTTTTTACTCAAATGTCGAGTGGGAATACTTGTTGGGTGCAGAATTGGATTTCTCATCCAAGAATTATCCACGTTGCATACTTTCGATGGACCCTACTACACAAAAAAAGAGAAATACATGGAGAATTTAATTGTAATTTTGTTTTTTCATGTATTTCAGATTTTTCATGTAGTAGGGTCCATCAAAAGTATGCAACATGGGTACTCCTTGGATGAGGAATTAAATTTTGCATCCAATGAGTACTCCCACTTGAAATTTGAGTAAAACCTTAGGGAGATAAGTTGAAAATTTAGTTTTATTATTTTATTATTTTTTAATCTTTTTACTTTTTTACCCCAAAAATGGTGAATCATCCCCCACAGTTGACATCATTAATTTGAATCCTATTGGTTTTTATAAATTTTATTTTGGTTGTACATCTTTCTTAGGAGGCCCATTTTAGACCTCAAAAGTTCTCTAATGTCTGGGCTTGAGGGAACTCTAGATAATAGGATAGGGTGTGATCCATACCCATTTGGTAAGTCTATCTTGCCTATTGTCACTATAGGGCGTGTATGTGATCCTTGTCATTTATGACAAGTGGGTATCTTTGCCTACCTTCAAGTATGAGACTTGGCAGAGTATACCCTTATTGGCATCCTACCCACAAGTTGGGCTTCTTGGGATTTTTCCTCCTCTTTTTGCCAATGGGTTGATGTGACTTGAGATAGGGTGAGATACTTACCATTAATGGTAAGTCGTATCTCATTCAAGTGATGTTATGTAGTTGTTCTACCACTTGAATCTTGAGGGTCAAGATGGGAAGGATCAACGGATAATAGGACAAAGTGTGATCCTTACCTCTCATGGTATGTATATCACACCTATTGTCACAAGTCAATAGGATAGAGTGTGATCCTTACCCTTGTAAGTGGATCTCGCCTGTTGTCCTTGGTTATAGGACAAAAGCCGAAGCTCCCCTACGGTGATTTTTCTTATTTAGATAGAGACATCATTGTTCAAATTATGATCAAAGGAAACAAGTTGAAATTGTTGAAATTCAACAAGAAAATGCACCAAATACTAGTGTGGGATTCTAGCTCACACATGAGTGAGGAATTCAGTGACACATTAGGGCTAATGTGGGTGTCCAATTGTTAAATAAATTGGAATCTTATCTCATAACAACTTGTAATAGTTAACTAAGTGTGATAGACTTAGTTAGATCAAGAATTTCGGGTTGAGGGTCAAAGGATAGGCATTTAGAGTGATTATATTATTTACAGGGTCCAGTTGTAGTTGTAGCACTAGTGTGGTGTGAGTGCAATCAGTTACCTCAATTTAATTGAGTTAAAATCAGTTTAACTAGTTCTAAATGATTGATGAGCTAGTGGAAGATCAAGTGAATTAAAATAGATTTAATTCACAATTAGTAATCTACCAAGTAACTGATGATTCACTATTAATAGTTGCATGCATGTCAATTCTGATGATGACCCAGTTGAGACAAAAGTTAAAGGAAAATAAACTATCAGTTGTATTTTTAGCGAACTTTCTAGGTGCAGTTATAAAGCCACAGGAAGACCATGATGGATTGTGCGGTCAAGGAAGGTTGGAATTCCTATTTAATAGGAATTTTTTTTCCTAGGGATTGTGTGAGAAATGCACGCTGAAGGTGGGCAAGAAATTGGCTATGTATTGGTCCAAATTTGCCTAGATCAGTGTGAGACAATTGGTAGATTGTATGAGGTTGCGGTGAGCACACGTGCATTGTATTGTTTCATGATTCCTTGGTTGATTATACAATAGAGATGGAGGGGTTTTGAGAAATTTATTTCCCCAGGAAAATCTTGTGTTGTGTGATTGATTTGCTTCTTTCTCTTACTTGCATGTGATTGAGAGATCGTGATTTATATTCCGCAAATATTGTAGAAGGATTTATTATCTTGTTTTAGTACATTGCATGATCAGATTGAATCCATTGGTGTAATTTCTACATGGTATCAGAGATGTGTTAGAGATTTTCTACATGGTATCAGAGCACCAGGAATTACAATAGTGGAGAAGAAATTGAGTTTTTGTTGGACAATATTCAAATTTGTAGATACTTTCTTTGGAGCTAGAAGCGGATCAATATGTCTTTCAATGGCTTGAGAACCGAATATGCACTCAAGGGAAGTTCGAATTATATTGCATGGAAGGACATGATGGAGGAAGTGTTGGAGGACAATGGGTTAAAGGAATTCATAGATAATGATATTCCCAAGCCCGCAGTAGCAGATGCAAAACTTCTCGATGCATGTCAGAAGAAGGTATCAAAGGAGAGGAGGATCTTATTAGAGGGAGTTCGAGATCATATTGTCTCAAGTCTCCATGAAAAGGAAACTCCATATGCTATGTGGAAGGCCTTGAAAGATCTGTTTCAAAGCAACAGTGACCACAAAAAATTGGCACTCAAGGACAAGCTCAGGAAAATCAAAATGGAGAAGGGCGACACAATCCAGAAATACTTGACCAAGTTCACTCAATGTCGAGATGAGCTTGGAAGTGTTTGGATTACTGTAGTTGATGACAACTTGGTGAGCCTAGCACTTCTAGGCCTTCCTAAGAGCCTGCATAGTTACCAAGACTTTGTGAATGGGTGGGATAAGTTACCAGATTGGGAGTGACTATGGTCGTATTTGGTACAAGAGGAGTTTCGGCAGAATACCAAGGATGGATCCTCATCCAAGCTTGATGATGAGGAAAATTGTGCCTTGGTTAGTAAGGCAAAAAAGGGGAAGGGCAAGGAGTCCTATTCCAAATTTGAGACTGGAAAAGAAGGCAAGAAGCGTGACATGTCAAAGGTGAAATGTTTTCACTATCATGATCATGAACACTATGCCACAAATTTTCCACAAAAGAAGAAGAACAACAAGAAGGCTCCGGGAGCTGCAGTGGGTGAAGCTTTGTCCTCACAGTTTGAATTGGACTTCTCTCTCATCGCATGCATGGCATCAATTGTGATGGGATCTATGTGGTACTTGGATAGTGGAGCATCTTTCCATGTGACGGAAAACAAAGAACTCTTTAGTAGCTTGAAGGAGAAGGATCTTTAGATGCACATCAAGATGGGTGATGACGGGAGGTATATCTCTACCGGGATTGGTACAGTTACTTTCCATAGATAGTCAGGTAAACCTTTTATATTAAAAGATGTCATGCATGTAAAAATAATTTAGTTTCAGTTGCTATCTTGGAGGACCTTGGATATGATTTGGTTTTCAGTGAAGGAAAGGTGTTCCTTCGTCACAAATCCACAGGATAGGTAAAGAAGATTGGGGTTCGTGTGAAGAACCTCTACAAACTTGATGTAGATGGCTATTTAGCATTGAGCAGTAAATCAGGGAAGGTGGTGAGCTGGGATACATGTGATTTATGGCACAGGAAATTGGGCCATCTACACCATAGTGCTTTGAGGATCATGCAACAGATTTCTACAGGTATTCCAAATGGTACACTTGTGCAGATAGACACATGCAAAGGATGTACCATGGGGAAGTATACTAAAGCCAATTTTCATGAGAAGGAGAATCGAGCAATGGAAATCCTTGAGAGAGTTCACTCAGACATGTGTGGACCATTATTTACACCTTCCATAGCAAATCACAAGTATTATGTGATTTTTGTTGATGATTTTTCTAGAAAGTGTTGGATCCTCTTTCTACATAAGAAAGATAATACGTTCTCCATGTTTTGTGAGTTCAAGGCACTGGTAGAGAAAGATACATGGAAGAAGATGAAAGCTCTAAGGAGCGACAATGGCAGTGAGTATATCTCTAATGAATTCAAGAACTTATGTGCCAAAGAAGGAATAGAGAATTGATTGCACCTCATTACCCACAACAAAATGGGGTTGTAGAAAGAAAGAAGGGGTTGTAGAAAGAAATAACATAACAATTGTGGGAGTAGCATGAGCTATGTTACATGATCAGGGCCTACCATTTCATCTATTGGCAGAGGCATGCAACACAAAAGTATTTGTGTAGAACCGTAGTCCTCGGATACTTGGCATGAGTAGACTAGAGGAGTATTTTTAAGGTAAGAAACCAAATGTTTCATATTTTAAAATTTTTGGCTCATCTATCTATTTCCATGTGACCAAAGATGCTAGGAAGAAGCTAGAACCAAAATTAGAGCTTGAAATAGTTGTGGGGTACATTGATACTCCCCACAATTATCGGGTGTATTTGTCAGCTAACAAGATGACAATTGTCGGGAGAGATGTTAAATTTGATGAGGAGAAAGCCATGCAATTGTCCCTTAAGAGGGAGCTTGACTTTCATGCAGATGAGGAACTCTTAGTTCCAAATGATGAACCTCAGGATGTGGAGCAGTCACAAGAAAAGGACCGTGGAGTGGCAGAAACCACTCATGCAGAGCCATCCACCAGAAATGGTAGGAAGAGCACCAGAAAGGCTGACAGATTGATGCTAGATGTGACGGAGCATGTAAGTGTACCTACATCACAGCGTAGGTAGAGAAGGTCCCCAAACAAGTATACTGGATACATGGCTTTTATGAGCGAGTGTATTGTGGCAGAACCATCCTCTTTTGAGGAAGTAGTGCATCAACCAACATGGGTTGATGCCACGGTTGAGGAGTATGACTCCATTATTAGAAAAAGTGCATGGGAAGTGGTCCCAAGACCAGTGGGGAAGTCAGTGGTTAGATCTAGGTGGATCTACAAGGTGAAGCAAGGAGCAGATGGGAGTGTGGAGAAATAAAAGGCTATATTTGTGGCCAAGGGATTCTCACAGGTAGAGGGGATTGACTATGAGGAGAGTTTTGTGCCAGTCACAAGGTACTCATCGATTAGATCTATCATTGAACTCTCAACGCAGATGGGGTGGTAGATACATATGATGGATGTAAATACAACCTTTCTCAATGGAGTTATTGAGGAAGAAGTGTACATTGAGCAACTAGAAAGTTTTGAGACCTTTGACAGGGAGTCACATGTGTGCAGACTCAAGAGAGCACTGTATGGGCTGACGCAAGCACCTCGTGCTTGGTACACCAAGATCGACAGTTATTTCATCGGGTTGGGCTTCACAAAGAGTGAAGCGGATGCGAACCTATATCTTATTGTGGTTGATGGTAAGCTTGTTATTATTGTACTTAATGTTGATGATCTTATACTGACAGGTGATGAGCAGCTCATAAATTCTTGCAAAGAGGATGTTGCAAGAGAGTTTGAGATGAAGGACATGGGCCTCTTGCATTATTTCCTTAGCTTGGAAATATGGCAAAGAGATGGGGATCTATTTTTATCTCAGGGAAAATATTCCAAGGAGATTCTAAGGAAGTTCCACATGGAGGGAAGCAAGCCCATGGAGACTCCTCTGGCAGGAAACTAGAGGAAGGAGGATGCTACTTCAGGTGAGGTAGTGAATGCTATTGTTTACAAGCAGATTGTGGGTTCACTTATGTATTTGGTGAACACACGACCAGACATATGCTACGTAGTTAAGCAACTTATTCAAGTTATGGTTAAGCCCGCCAAGCTCTTTTGGAAGGCGGGGAAGCACGTGTTGAGATATCTCAAGGGCACTACAAAGTATTGATTATGGTAGACGGACAGAGGGAGGGAAGCTTCAAGGATTCACCGATGCATATTGGGCAGGTAGTCTATCAGATAGGAAAATAACATTAGGGGGCATCTTTAGCATAGGATCAACAAGAGTTTCTTGGTACAACAGGAAGCAGATATCAGTTTCACTCAGTTCAGCTGAGGTAGAGTACATGGCGGCTAGTCAGGCTGCATGTGAGGCCATTCTGGATGAGGAAGATACTTGTTGGTTTTTTTGGTCATGTTATCATTCCATAATTTATGAGTTTGTAAGAATAAACACAGAGGACAACATCAAAACCACTTTGGAAGCTGGGATGTATCCTTGCCAGCTTCAGAGAGGGATCTCTTTGTAAAATTTAGCTATGTTTTTAATGAATTTTAGGCTAGTTATGACTGTACTTGATTGTTTGTTTGATTTTTATTGTTTGGCTGATTAAATGGTTATATTCCCATTGGACGATGGAGTCAAAATATTTAACTGGTTCTGCATCAATTTTTGAAGGAGTCTCACAGGGAAAGCTAGGTTGCATTAACTGGATCTTTTAAGATTTTAAGTGAATTATGAAAGTGGAAGAAATGTGGAATTTAGTAGAGATTGAAAATCAATTAAGTATTCTTCAATCTGACTTCAGTGGAAAACATGTAAATTGCAAAAAACCAAAATAAGGTGTTTTAATTAACATATCCTATTCATCACAGTTTCTATTATACAATTAAGATTTTCAAATTTACGGAGAAAGGAAAAGCAATGAAATAACACAGTTACAGAAGAAAAACATCACTAGTGAATACACGACATGAATCTTGTGAAAATTCCTTGTATTATTGATGCTCCAGCAAATTGGGAATTACAATGCTCAACAGAAAAATATATTCAGTAATCAACCCATAATACTTCTAACAACGAAGTATTTATACTAATTTTACAAAAATATTTATATAAACGTTGTCTCAACCAACTGTGTATTATTAGCGTAATATTGAACAATAAAATATTATTGTTACCAAATAATAGGCTAGGTGGAGATGATATGGAATGTTGGCATTGTTTTGGGGGAAACAATTGCTGAATGGACCTATTTTTGAGTTGTGCTAGTTGGTGTGTTTGTTGATGATTGTCTCTTAATTAATGAATAATCCTGTAACTCACAGAGTTTATCCCATCGATATTCATCTGGGATAGTCAACTTAATTACCTTTCGGTAAATATCATCGACTTTAGTGTATCTGGAAAAAGTGGGCTTTACCACAAAGATGTGATTTACCTCATGTTGGATGAAAAATTCATTACTCATTGCTTCTAAAAACGCTCTGCCTATAATACTTCCCTTGATGCTGGAAAATTTGGTGTTATCCCTGGAAATTTCCTTTAAATTCTTTACAGAGTCTTCATGAGTTATTAAATTATCATTAATCATAAACAAAGAAGGCAAACCCTTCTGTGTTAAAGGCTCTATCCTGGTGAAAAACCTGTTGACTACTATCTCTAAACTGTGGCACTTTTCTTCCAGCTGAACAACTAGATTCTTCTTAGTAAGAATCCGCTTCACTTCTAGGATGGTTTATTTCCTATCATCTACTCCCAAGTCATCTAACTCATATATGTTCTTGGAGTTTAGGAACTTGATAATATTGTTTGTTGTTGTAGGCATCTCTCGAAGCTCATGTTTGATGTCTGTGATAACATCATTGGCCTTTTTTATCAACTCCTTTTGATAAAAAATAATATGGATGCAGGGCCATATCTCATTAATGGAGTTCATGATCTCTGCCCAGTTGATTTCCTTGGCTTGTGCCAAGGTCTGTCCTTTTTCTGATTCTCTCTCTGACTTCTGCAAAATCTCTATCAATTTCTGAGCTCTTTGTGTTTCTATTGAATGAGAAGCTTCACTCCTTGTCCTCTTGTCTTGCAATAATTTGACCTAATCATGTAGCTTCTTGATCTCTTTTGTCTGAATAGGAAAATTTTCCACTACCTTTGTCATATGTTCTGCACCATCTATTGTTTGTGTAGTAGAGGTTGTAGTTGTAGGAATGGTTGTAAGAGGTATGTATAAATTTATAAACACATTAATGTATTTTTGAGTTCTCTTGATATAACAATTTAATCTTATGTTAAATACATAATCCTTCCACTTAATTCTTTGCGGAAATTAAATCGTCAATTGCAAAGCACATATGAAGCAAAATCAATCACACATAACAAGATGTTTTACCGGGAAATCTTAAAGCTAAAAACCCCAACTATCATATATTATGTATATCAATGGAACATATAACAATCTCATACAAATCTTAGCTCATAGAGCTCTCAATACAATCTACAATCGTCACACACTGTCATGCATAAATGTTCATATCTATGCACCAATTTCTTACCTCCTGACAGCCTGCCTCCACTGCGCAATCCCTGAATGAATTCGACCTTACCTTGCTTTGACCGCGCAATACTCATAGGCATCTCCAATTTGTGTGTGGATGCATTGAATTCTCCACTATAGTCACAACAAATATTCCATCCAACCCTTTCACTTATCTCTCCACTAGGTCTCCACTGGATCTGAGATGCAAGTAGTTAACTGTTGTATTTCTTCAGTTGCAAGTAAGAAACTACTTGTGAATTAATTAAATAATTAATTCACTCATCTATCACTAGTGTATGTTCAGTTATAGCTAGTACAACTGAGTTTAACTCACTGAACTAAGTTTAACTAAATAACAACTCACATAACTACTCTTCTAACTCTATTACAACTTGCCACTATCATTTATAACTAAGTCCTCCATGCATGACTCTCCAACCACCCTAGGAATTGTGTAATTCCTTCATCCCACTGATCTACCACATCTGTTCATTGAAATAAAGTGCTCCAAGAGAATAAGTTACTATTTATTGTCTGATTATTATTAAGGGCTAATAATAATCGACATGCATTCTATTTTTAGATTAGCGATCTATAAAATGGACTTCACCCATCTTCTAAAAATAGAAATTCATCCAAAGATGAATTTTCTCAACCATCTAGAATAAGCCTCCTGCTAATTTTAGAATATGCTCACCATTCTAAAAATAGACATACACCTAAAATAGCCTGTGTGGGCCCCACCTAGTTTAGGTGATTATTTTTCACTAGGATCAAGGAATGATGTTTTTGGATGCCACTTTCATTTTTTCTTGTTGCAATCTTCAACACTCCCTCTCAACAAGAAAGGATTGTCTTTGCAAGCGACATGCAACTCCATGCATTCGCCCTGCAATAATTGCATGCAACACTTCCAAAATTGAATAGCCTCCAAACAACTCAATCAGTCTAATGCATATGTCATCAAAGTCTTCTAACTTTTGCTTAGCTACTACACATGTCTTCAGGAACCACTTCACTATTGAAATCTGCACCCATGGACTATGCACATGCTGTCAACTCTGATCCGTGCTCCAGTATCTGACACTGTCACTTTGATCTGATTGCATCAATATAAATAATCATGCTACTACTTCTCTGTGGGCGCCTCGTAGCCAGGTTAAATTCATGAGATCCACACCATCTCAATGAATCCTGCCTAGAAATATCTTCTTGGGATTACTCATGCATGTCGTCGCACCTCTTACCTAGTGGAATAGCCGCATGCACTCCCTCTGCCCATCTGGCACGGAATTTCTCTGCATGAGTGGTTTCTCCCACTCCATGATCCTCATCTTGTGGCTGCTCCACATCCTGAGGTTCACTCTTACCTGCATGAAAATCCTACTCCCTCTCAAGCTTCAATTGCATGGCTTTCTCGCACTTCCCAACAATAGGAAGCTCCGTAGAAGTCCCACCTACTTCAAGTCTCTAGAGATTATTAACTCGAATCCCCACCTTCTTGGCTTGCCCTATTTCTTTGTGTCACAGGAAAAATTTTCCTTCACTAAAGACAACATCATAGCCTCTATCCTCTAACATTGTGACTAAGATTAAATTCTTATTTAAACCTAGAACATGCACAAAATATTTTAAATGAAGGAGTTTACCTGACACCCTCTGAAAGGTAATGGTACCAATGTTAGTCACACTGTATTGTCCATCATCGCCCAACTCAACATGCATCTGGAGATCTTTCTCCACCAAGTCATTGAACAATTTCTCATCTCCCGTCATGTGAAAGGAAGCACCACTATCAAAGTACCACCCTCATCCAAATGCACTAGACACCATGCATGCGATCAATGAGAAGTCAAGCTCAAATTATGAGGCAAGGGCCTCACTAGCTGCAGTTGTAGCAGCCATCTTGTTCTTCTTCTTATGTGGACAATTTGTGGCAATATGTCCAAACTCGTGACAGTGAAAACACTTCACTTTGGACATGTTGTGCTCCTTGCCATCTTCACCGGCCTCAGATCTAGAATGGAATTTCTTCCCCTTCTTCTTCTTTGCCTTAGAAGCCAAAGCACAATCCTCTTCATCATCATGATTTGATGAAGAGCCATCCCTGGTGGTCTGCCTTATCCCCTCCTGCACTAGATTCGACCACAGTCGCTCCCAATCCGGCAGTTTCTCCCGTCCATTGACAGAGTCTTGATAACTGTGCCAACTCTTCGGAAGTCCAAGGAGAGACAAGCTCACCAAATCATCATCCGCAACACTGACTCCTACACTCCCAAGCTCATCCCTGCATTGGACAAACTTTTTCAAGTATACCGGAATAGTGTCGTTCTTCTCCATCTTGATTTTTCTGAGTTTATCTTTCAGCGCCAACTTCCTATGGTCGCTGCTACTTTGGAAAATATTTGTCAAAGCCTTCCACATAGCATATGGAGTGGATTTCCCATGAAGGCTTGACTCAATATGGTATTTCAAACCTTTCAACAGAATCCTCCTCACCCTTGCTACTTTCTTTTTCCATGTGTCAAGTACTGCAGCATCCGCTGAAGTGGGCTTAGGAACATCGCTATCAATGAACTCCTTCAAGCCATTATCTCCAAGCACTGCCTCCATCCTGCCCTTCCAGGCTATGCATCTCGAGCTGCCCTCAAATGCATACTCCAACCACAACCCATTAAAATCCATTTCAATATATACTCAACTGTCGCACCAAGAAATTCTTACAACAATTTTGAATTGTTCCACCAACACAAAAATCAGCACCGCTTCAATATTGCAATCTCCAGTGATTAACACTGCTCCGATACCATGTAGAAATTTATAAACACAATAATGTATTTCTAGATTCTCCTAATATAACAATTTAATCTTATGTTAAATACATAATCCTTCCACTTAATTCTTTGCAGAAATTAAATTGCCAATTGCAAAACACATATGAAGCAAAATCAATCGCACATAACAAGATGTTTTATCGAGAAAGCTTAAAGCTAAAAAACCCAACTATCATATATTATATTGTATATCAATGGAACATGTAACAATATCATACAAAGCTCATCTCATAGAGCTCTCAGTACAATCTACAATCGTCACACACTGTCATGCAGAAATTTGCATATCTATGCACCAATTTCTTGCATCTTGACAGCCTGCCTCCACTGCGCAATCCCTGCTGAAGAATAACCCTGAAAGAATTCGACCTTACCTTGCCTTGATTGCGCAATACTCATAGGCATCTCCATTGTGTGTGTGGATGCATTGAATTCTCCACTATAGTCACAACAAATAGTTCATCTCACCCTTTCACTTATCTCTCCACTGGGTCTCCACTGGATTTGACATGCAAGTAGTTAACTGTTGCATTTCTTCAATTGCAAGTAAGACACTACCTGTGAATTAATTAAATAGTTAATTCACTAATCTATCACTAGTGTATGTTCAGTTACAACTAGTGCAACTGAGTTTAACTAAATAACAACTCATATAACTACTCTTCCAACTCTGTTACAACTTGCCACTATCAGTTATAACTAAGTCCTCCATGCATGACACTCCAACCACCCTAGGAATTGTGTAATTCCTTCATCCCAATGATGTGCCACATCTGTTCACTGAAATAAAGTGCTCCAAGAGAACAAGCTACTATTTATTTTCTGATTATTATTAAGGGCTAATAATAATCGACATGCATTCTATTTTTAGATTAGCAGTATAAATAGATTTCACTCATCTTCTAAAAATAGAAATTCATCCAAAGATAGAATTTTCTCAACCATCTAGAATCAGCCTCCTGCTAATTTTAGAATATGTTCACCATTCTAAAAATAGACATACACCTAAAAATAACCTGTGTGGGCCCCACCTAGTTTAGGTGATTATTTTTCACTAGGATGAAGGAATGATGTTTCAGGATGCCACTTTCACTATTTATTATTGCAATCTTCAACAAGGTACAACATCCAATGGAACCATGGAAAACTTTGCAGTCTGCTCCTTTTCTTTGATCACATTTTCCATTTCGGTCTCCATTTGTCTTAGTTGTGCATTTTTCTCCATGATGAGCTTCATCATATCAGTTTTCTGGGTCTCTGTCTCCTTAATGTCCTTGGTGAGAGGATCTTTTGTAGCTCAAAAATTCATTTGTTTTCTCAATGTTGCTATGTTAGCTATAAAAAATTATACAATATGCATGTATATCTTGGATTCACCCGATCTAACAATATGCTAAAGTTAAGTACTGAATCACTTCTACAAATCTTTGCAGAATTAAAAACACAATTGCCAATTACATAAGCATGAAGAAAGATCAATCACACACAACATAGATAATTTCCCTGGGAAAGATTACATATAAAAACCCCATTATCTTCTATTGTATATTATATCATGGATCATGAAACAATTACATACAAAACTCTTCTCACAAGAGCCCTCAGTACATCAGCTAATTGTCTCACACTGTCATACAAAAAAAATGGGCCAATACTTAGCCAATTTACTTCCTTCAGACAACCTGCCTTGCTCACACAGTTCCTACTGAATTCACTCCTTAATCACAAAGAATTTCAGCCTTCCTCAACTGCGCTGAGTATCACGGGAATCCTTTGGTGTTATAACTACACCTGGGTAGCCTGCTAATATCACAACTAATAGGTACACTTCCATTTCACCTAGATCTCAACTGGGTCTCCACTAGAACTGACATGCATGCAGTTAATAATAGTAAAAACATTAGTTGCATGTGATATCACTACATGTGAATTAATTAATATTAATTCACTTTATCTCTCACTAGTGTATCTGCAGTTACAACTAGCACCACTTACTTTAACTCACTTAAATGAGTTAAACTGATTTACAGCTTGCACAACTCATGCACCACTACACTTCGAACTTTGTTACAACTAGAATCACTCAGTTACAACTCAAGTCAACTTTCATGTCCCACCAACCAACCACTTAACTCGAAATTCACTTAGCTAACTGATTTTCCACTTCAGTTAACTATTTCCAAGTCCTCATTGAGAATAGATTATAGTTTATTGTCCATCTAATATTAAGGGATATTAAAAATGGACATGCATATATAATAGATATGCACATACATCTATAAATAGATATACACCTAAAAATAGCCTATGGGGGCCCCACCCTAGCGTAGGTGTTTAATTTCCACTAGGATCATGGATGTTATTTCCAGATGCCAATTTCACTGTTTCTTGTTTCAAACTTCAACACTCCCTCTCAACAAGAAAGGAATGTCCTTGCATGCAACATGCAACTCCATGCGTGTGACATGCAACTCATGCATGCAACACTTCACTAGTGTTTCTTGCACATGCAACTCTTGCGTGCAACACTTCGCTAGTGTTTATCGCACATGTAACTCTTGCATGCAACACTTCACTAGTGTTTATCGCACATGCAACCTTTGCATGCAACACTTCCGAAACTTAATAGCCTCAAAACAATTGAATCAGTATAATGCATCTGTCATCAAAGTCTTCTGACTTTCTGCTAGTTACTGCACATGTCTACTAGATCCTCTGCGCTGTTGACACCTTCATCCATGCACTCTGCACTTGCTGCCAACTCAGGTCTGCGCTTCGGTATTTGACACTGTCACTTTGATTTCATGTTCTCACGACATATGAATGCATCAATCCAAATTATCCTGCTATTGCTGCTATGTGGGCTCCTAGTAGCCAGGTTCGATTCATGAGATCCACACCATCTCAGTGAATCCTGCCCAAAATTTCTTCTTGGGATTATTCATGCATGTCGCCCCACCTCTCACCTGGTGGTATAGCTGCATGCACTCCCTCTGCCCATTTGCCTCGAAATTTCTCTGCATGAGTGGTTTCTCCCACTCCATGATCTTCTGCATGTGGCTACTCCACATCTTGAGGTTCATTCTTACCTGCATGCAAATCCAGCTCCCTCTCAAGGGTCAATTGCATGGATTTCTCACACTTCCCCATGGTTGGAAGCTCTGTAGAAATCACATCTACATCAAGTCTATAGAGATTCTTCACATGAATTCCAATCTTCTTGGCTTGTCCTATTGCTTTGTATTTAAGGAACACCTTTCCTTTTCCAACTCATGCACATTGTAATTGTCCCGCCATCACAAAATTTTCTAACAAAAGATTTGATTTTAAATCGACGATATCTCCCTCATCCGAGCTTCGATTCAACCAATTTTTTTTTTCAATTTGGGTATTTTTCGCAAGGAATTGAAATATTCTATTTGTTTTTGAAAAATTTTCATCAAAATTTTCAAATATTCTCTGAAAATTTTCACACCCAAATAATTCCTGCTCTCATACCATGTAGAAAATTTATAACACAGCTCTGATACCATGTAAAAAATTATACAATATGCATGTATATCTTGTATTCACCCGATCTAACAATATGCTAAAGTTAAATATTCAATCACTTCTACAAATTTTTGTGGAATTAAAAACACAATCGCCAATTACATAAGCATGAAGAAAGATCAATCACACACAACACAGATAATTTCTCGGGGAAACCTTACAGCTAAAAACCCCACTATCTTCTATTGTATATTATATTATGGATCATGAAACAATTACATACAAAACTCTTCTCACAAGAGCCCTCAGTACATCAGCTAATTATCTCACACTGTCATACAAAAAATTGGGCCAATACTCAGCCAATTTACTTCCTCTAGATAGCCTGTCTTGCTCACGCAGTTCCTGATGAATGCACTCCTTAATCACAAATAATTTCAGCCTTCCTCAACTGCACTCAATATCATGAGCATCCTATGGTGTTATAACTACACCTGGGTAGCCTGCTAATATCACAACTGATAGTTACACTTCCCTTTCACCTAGATCTCAATTAGGTCTCTACTGGAACTGACATGCATGCAGTTAATAATAGTAAAAAAATCAGTTGCATGTGAGATCACTTCATGTGAATTAATTAATATTTAATTCACTTGATCTCTCACTAGTGTATCTCCAGTTACAACTAGCAAAACTGACTTTAACTCACTTAACTGAGTTAAACTAATTTACAACTTGCACAAGTCATGCACCATTGCACTTCGAACTCTGTTACAACTATAATCACTCAGTTATAGCTCAAGTCAACCTGCATGTCCCACCAACCAATCATTTAACTCGAAATTCACTTAGCTAACTGATTTTCCACTTCAGTTAACTATTTCCAAGTCCTCATTGAGAATAGATTATATTTTATTGTCCATCTAATATTAAGGGATAATAAAAATGGACATGCATATATAAATAGATATGCACATACATCTATAAATAGAAATACACCTAAAATATCCTGTGTGGGCCCCACCCTAGTGTAGGTGCTTAATTTTCACTAGGATCATGGATGTTGTTTCCAGATGCCAATTTCACTGTTTCTTGTTGCCAACTTCAACACTCCCTCTCAACAAGAAAGGAGTGTCCTTGCATGCGACATGCAACTCATGCATGCAACACTTCACTAATGTTTCTCACACATTCAAATTTTGCATGCAACACTTCGCTAGTGTTTATCACACATGCAACTCTTGCATGCAACACTTTGCTAGTGTTTATCGCACATGCAACCTTTACATGCAACACTTCCAAAACTGAATAGCCTATAAAAAACTAAATCAGTATAATGCATTTGTCATCAAAGTCTTCTGACTTGCTTCTATATACTACACATGTCTATTGGATCCTCTCTGATGCTAACACCTGCATCCATGGACTCTGCACTGGCTGCCAACTCTGATTTGCGATCCAGTATCTCACACTGTCACTTTGATTTCATGTTCTCACGACATCTAACTGCATCAATCCAATTGATCCTCCTATTGCTACTCTGTGGACTCTTAGTAGCCAGGTTCGATTCATGAGATCCACACCATCTCAATGAATCCTGCCCAAAATTTCTTCTTGGGATTATTCATGCATGCCACCCCACCTCTCACCTGGTGGTATAGCTGCATGCACTCCCTCTACCCATATGACTCGAAATTTCTCTGCATGAGTGGTTTCTCCCATTCCATGATCCTCTGCATGTGGTTTCTCCACATCTTGAGGTTCATTCTTACCTGCATGCAAACTCAACTCCTTCTCAAGGGTCAATTGCATGGCTTTTTGACACTTTCCCATGGTTGGAAGCTTTGTAGAAATTGCATCTACATGAATTCTATAGATATTCTTCACACGAATCCCAATATTCTTGGCTTGTCCTATTGCATTGTGTTTAAGGAACACCTTTCCTTTTCCAACTCATGCACATTGTAATTGTCCCACCATCGCAAAATTTTCTAACAAAAGAGTTGATTTTAAATCGACGATATCTCCCTCATCCGAGCTCCGATTCGACTGATTTTTTTTTTTCAATTTGGATATTTTTTCGCAAGGAATTCAAATATACTATTTGATTTTGAAAATTTTGCATCAAAATTTTCAAATATTCTCTACAAACTCGCACACCCAAATAATTCCTGCTCTCATACCATGTAAAAAAATTATAACACAGCTCTGATACCATGTAAAAAATTATACAATATGCATGTATATCTTGGATTCACTTAATATAACAATATGCTAAAGTTAAATCTTGAATCACTTCTACAATTTTTTGCAGAATTAAAAACACAATCTCCAATTACATAAGCATGAAGAAATATCAATCACACACAACACAGATAATTTCCCTAGGAAAGCTTACAGCTAAAAACCCCACTATCTTCTATCGTATATTATATCATGTATCATGAAAAAATTACATACAAAACTCTTCTCATAAGAGATCTTCGTACATCAACTAATATTTCACCCTGTCATAAAAAAAATTGGGCCAATACTCAGCCAATTTACTGCCTCTAGACAACCTGCCTTGCTCACGCAGTTCCTGATGAATGCACTCCTTAATCACAAAGAATTTCGGCCTTCCTCAACCGTGTTGAGTATCATGGGAATCATTTTGTGTTATAACTACACTTGGGTAGCCTGCTAATATCACAACTGATAGTTACACTTCCCTTTCACCTAGATCTCAACTAGGTCTCCACTAGAATTGACATCATGCAGTTAATAATAGTAAAAACATCAATTGCATGTGAGATCACTACATGTGAATTAATTAATATTTAATTCACTTGATCTCTCACTAGTGTATATGCAGTTAGAACTAGCACAACTGACTTTACCTCACTTAACTGAGTTAAACTGATTTACAACTTGCACATCTCATGCACCATTGCACTTCAAACTCTGTTACAACTAGAATCACTCAGTTACAACTCAATTCAACCTGCATGTCCCACCAACCAACCACTTAACTCGAAATTCACTTACCTAACTGATTTACCACTTCAGTTAACTATTTCCAATTCCTCATTGAGAATAGATTATATTTTATTGTCCATCTAATATTAAGGGATAATAAAAATGGACATGCATCTATAAATAGATATGAACATACATCTATAAATAGACATACACCTAAAAATAGCCTGTGTGGGCCCCACCCTAGTGTAGGTGCTTAATTTTCACTAGGATCATGGATGTTGTTTCCGGATGCCAATTTCATTGTTTCTTGTTGCAAAATTCAAGATCAATATTCTTCTTTTTTATTATCTCCTATGTAGCCTTCATATTAGAGGGATCATATCCTATCTTAACCACCAAATCTTCTAACGATTTAATCCTTGTATCCTTAGCAAGAGAAGATATTTTTTCCATTTTTAACTGTGACTGGATATTGGACAAAGAAACCTGCAACTTGGAAAGACTCATTGTTTTGTTAGTCAAAGATGAAGAGATCATTTCACCTGCCTGCTTGTGCATCTCCATTTGATCAATGGGATGAATGTATTTTATGTCAAATTCAAAATATGTCTTCTTGTAGTCATCTATTGACTTTGGTTATGGAATCTGGGCCTCAAGGAAGGCCATATGAATCTTAACTTTATTAGAATCAAGTGCTAACAACAACCCACTTTGAGAACTAGAAGTATGCTTCCAGCATTGACTATAAGTGCTATTCTTCAAGATTTAATTTTTTAATTTAATCTTTGAATGTGTCAAATACTATCTTTTCCTTCTCACCTTGGACAACCTTAGTTGTCTGGATACCCTGTTGTTGGTCATGTGATACTGAAGAAGTTTTAGGAGAAGTAGTGGATTGGCAACCTACTTGAGAAGATGAAGGTGTTTCCTTAGTGACCATAACAACTTCTTGTTATGAATATTTGCCTGTATTAACTTTAAGATTCAACTTGGTCCTTTTTTTGTACATTATTTTGAATTCTTTTCTTGTAGTGTCAGTCACTGAAGGTGTTTATTCTTCTCTTTGCCTTTTCCTGCTTTTTCCTGTGGGACAAGAGTCTGTGACGTTGATGTCGATAATAAATGCTCCTTAGCTACTGACCTGCTATTACAAATAAAGGGCCCAGTCTGTGTTTTAATCCTAAATTGGGACTTCTTTGTTGATACAAAGTGAATTTCATCAGCATTCAACAGTTGTCTGATATACTCTAGAGTAAAAATCATCATTGGGAGGAATTTTGGGAGTTTGTAAGGAGGAAGTTCATAGCCATAGACTCTTATCTCTGTGTAATTCTAGTAGAAGTACCAGTCTCCTGTCTTAGCCTGATATGACAAGTGTAGAATTCTATTTATATCTTCACCTATTCTAGGTTCAGATGTATTGCTCAAAATTCTCATAGTTGGATGTACAAATATTTCAATGAAATGTTTGTATGAAAATTCCTTCTGCTCTTTCATTACCAATGTTGTGCAGAAGATGATTGATTGTTGGTTTCCATCTTCATCAAGATTCTACATAGAAAACTTAAATCTATCTGCTTGATAATACACAAACATGTATACTAAAATAGAGGAGTATTTAAACACTTCCTCGGTCTAAAATTTGATAAACTGATCATGGATGTTGTTTGCCAGGATTTGGCTAAAATTGAAGATGATTGATGGTTTACAATCTGTGGGAAAGATGGAGAGGAATCTTATAATGGGTTCATCTATACATTGATCAAAATAATAGCCAAGAAGGTATGCAGTGACTGTTATAATCTATTTTTCTCGATCAGGGAAGATGGAGGAAGGGTATGGAGGGTTTTTCTTTGGCAGTTGAGTGTTTTCAGGTAGGAAAAGGTCAAATATTTTAGCTCTTTTGGCATATTTGAGCTCTTGGTATAACTCATTGAGGGCTACCATTTTACACAAAGGGAGCTTGCATCATCCAATCAATTGATTGTGCAGTGATGGTGAAAAGGATTTCACCAGTAGGGGAAATGATGGCTCTTTGACAGGGGATATAGCAGGCTTGACACTTTAAAATAAACTCAGGGGCATTGTATGTGTGGGGGAAGATGTAATGAGGAAAATTGGACTCCCAGAGTTCATTATCATCATATTTTTCAAAATATTTGTCTTCTAACCAACAATACATTCAAATAATTCAAATTCACACAGAGTCTCATTTATTTTGTAATCTCTGTCAGCTAGGCGAACATGATATAAATCTAGGGGAGGGTGGACCAAGGGATTGAATGGTTCCTCCTAGTTTTTCTTTTTAGGAGGCATATTCAATTGTTTTCAAATGAATTTAAATGGAATTTGGAATAGAACAGGTTTACTGGGAACGCGTAAAGCTCTGTAATTGGTTGAAGGGGGCAAGGTAGACGCAGTCGCTTTGGTTGAAGACAAATTAATGGATCAAACTGGTGTGTTGTAAAAATGTTAAACAATTGAATTCATAGAGAATAGAGCACAGTAAAGTTCAAAATGGGTAAATTGCATGATTTTATAAGAAAATCCAATTTTCCGTTGAACGTGGCATGGATCCGTTAATTTAATAGTCATTAGTTTAATTAAATGTGTTAACAAATCAATTACCGCAGGAATGGATTTGATTGGTAACAGATAGATGATGTGGCATGTCAAGAGCGGTAGATGTAACGGATAGGGAGGCGGTATTTATGATGTGGGGAATGGTGGTTTTTAGGGGGGTACTGAGTGGTAAATGGTTTAAGCGGAGGGGGTTGCGAACAGAGGAGAGGAGGCCACGTGGTCATGGATCCAAGTGGGAAACAACTTTTTTCGAACACCACCCCCCCGACGGTAAAGCTAGGATGGAGAGGGGGAGCTGAAGGTTGATAAGAGTCGTCAATATGGAAGTGGTGGAATCATACAGAGGATAGATGTGAGCGGATTAATGTTTGTTGACTTGACCTTTTGTCGGGTAGCGGTTCTTTCAATTGAAGTGAAAACTTGGGATAAGAATAGATCAAATATTTCATTTGTATGCCCAATTCTAAACTTACGATAAATTGATTTTTTCACTTTTCCTCTTTATGTGCCAAATAGATTTTGAAACAAAAATTAGGATAAAATAATTTTAATCTTTTTAAAGCCCAAAACACCTCTACCTACCCTTCAAATTTTCATTCTTTTTCTAAACTAACATTTTTTTACTTCTTTCTTCTAGAGGTGCATTTAGACTAGCAAACCCATATCTCTTTTTTATGAAAAAACTAATCTACTCTATCACTTATTTCTCCTATTGATTCAGATTAAAAACTTGAATCAATTTCATTTTCTACCTAACTATTGATTTTCCAAGATTAAATTGTTTGACAAATCTTTATTCTCTAACCTAATTTACAAAAATTCACAATTGTTCAACCATGATTAAGCTATATGATTTGAACAAATATCTAGTTATTGTGGCATTTAAAAAAAAGCTACACACAACCTTATTTGATTTTGACATAAAGAAAAATATCTATTACTAGTGGCATTTGAATTTGCAACACTTTCAGTGTTATTTTCTCTATTTTGTTATTCTTTTGTGGGGTTCTGATTGTATTTTTATTCTTTTTCAACTTTTATTTCTTTTTGTCTTTTTGTCTTTATTCATTTTTTTTAGATATACCCTCTTTTCTTTTTTATTTTATATATATTTTTTGGAAATCATTTTCATATTGAAAATTATTTACAATTTCAAATTACTGAGACAAAATACTCAAACACCTTGAGATCCTATAAATTATAGGTCCCTAATAGTGGCCCCGGATGGGGATGGCACTTCTCCATGTGAAGTGTCAAGAACATATGATCAGTATCCTTGAGTGTTTTCATTTCAGAAATGTTTGCATCTGATTTCTTTTGTTGTTGGAGTACTTATGGTAGCATATCAATCAAAGCTTAGGGCCTTCTCTATGGGCTTCAACTTCAGTCAATAAGTTACCCAATCAAAATAATAAAGACCATGCTATTTACAATGGTTTGACGTAAGAAAAATATTTATTCTAAGAGAATTAATGCTTCAACATTCTGCCATTGACAGGCCCACCAAGCATTTATGCTCCATCTAGGTCTTTAAGAAAGAATGCATTGTGTCCTTTGAAAGCATAAATGATGTAATTTTATTTCCAAATATTGTCAAATTTCCCATGTTTTCCTTTGCCTTCTCTTCTGGAATACCACTCCAAAACTCTGTCACCCAAATTGAAATCATCATCTTTAGTTCTTCTGTCAAAAATATTTTTGACATTTTCTTGGTTGAGATGAGTTTTATTGTGGACTTCTTCCCTAGACTGCTACAACTGAATAGTCAGATTAATCCTCCTCTGTGTTTCATTTGGCTCAACCTACAATTCTTGAATTATCTTCATAACCGGAACTCCCAAAGAATATGGAAAAATGACATCCATCCCATAAACCAATTGGTATGGTGACATGCCAATTGACTTCTTTGTAGTTAGCCTTTCAGCCCAAAGTGCATTAATTAACTACTTGTTTCATGACTTTTTGTTGTCTTCTAAATTTTTTTTAATGACGTTAACCAAACTCTTATTTAAGGATTCAACCAACCCATTACCCTAAGGGTAGTAAGCAGTTGAATGTCCCAAATTAATATGGTATTTACTGCAGAATTATATCATTTTCATAGATTTAAAGGCTGCAACATTATTAGTAATGAGTTTACAAGGATGACTGAATCTAGTGAAGATATTGCTTTCAAGAAATTTAATTATGACAACACCAATGGCTAATTTAGAAGGTGTGGCTTCAATCCATTTAGTAAAGTAATTAGTGGCTGTGAGAATCCACTTATGTTGGGCAGAGGAAGGTGGATGAATTTCACCAATGAAATCCAGTCTCCATTGCTAGAAATGACTTTCAACAGATATAGGCTTTAAGGGAAGAGGAAAAAGTTTTTTTTTTCCCTCAAATATTTCACATTTATGGTAGGAGGTTACTTTTTTGTGGATATCAGGGAAAAGGGTAGGCCAGTAAAAACCCAGCTCTAAAGATTTTGTTAGCAGTGGTTTTCCAGTATAGATGTCCACCACAATCACCTTCAAGGAACTTATGCATGGCTATTTCTGCATCATATTTCAATAAGAACTTGAGTAAAATACCACCAACATCTTTCCAATATAAAACATTATCTATGATGCAAAACTTGGCTGCTTTTAACTTTAGAAATCTTTCTTTTGTTTTTGTTAAACCAAGAGGAGCATTTAAATTGAATAAAACATATAAGAGGTTTGCATACCATTGTGAGTTCAAAAAATCTTCATCAATTTGTGGAGTCGCATGCTCCTCTTGATCGTCCAATGCAGCAACAAAGTTGATATCCAATGCATGAAAATTTGAGTCAGCCATCAATTTGGATAGTCTTTGTCCTTTGATAAGCTTAATGGGTTTGATTTATAAGTCATACTCAAGAATGATAGCAATCCATTTACCTCTTTTACCATCAAGTCCATTCTGAGTTAAAATATCCTTGACCACTGAATTTGGTACATAAGCAATTATATGGGAATGTAGGATATACACTCTAAAATATTTGATTGCTTTGATCAATGCAAAGGCTTGTTTTTCCATGATGTTATATTTCAAATATGCATCTCTCAAAGCCTTACTAAAAAATGAAATGGGTTGTTCAATCCTTCATTATTTTTATGAAATAAAACAGCTGCAACAGTATGTTCAGAGGAAAAAGAAAATATTATGAAATCTTTAGTAAAATCTGGACTGATCAAAACTGGTGCTTTTATCAATGCTTGTTTAACTAGATAAAAATATTGACTATCCTCGATACTCCATCTAATTTCTGAATCATTTTTCAACATATTTGTTATATTTCTGAGAAGTTCTGCAAGGTTAGGAATGAACCTTCTTAGGAAATTAATCTTGCTAATAAATGAGTGAAGCTCCTTAATTTTTCTAGGATGAATGATTTTTAATATAGATTTAATTCTACTGGGATCAATCCTAATACCATATTTAGAAATGATATGACCTAGAAGCTTTCCTTGTTCAAGGATAAAAGGTGTTTTCTACAGATTTAATGAAATGCCAAACCTTCTACATTTTTCAAACACACTTCTCAAATGTAACATATGTTCCTCATCTATTTTTGAATAGACAATAATATCATCTAGATAGATCACAATAAATCGGCCAATTTCATCCGCAAAAGAAATATCCATTTCTCTTTGAAATGTCGCTCCAACATTCATTAACCCAAAAGGCACCTTCACATACATGAAGGTTCCCCGTGGAGTAGTGAAAGTTGTTTTATCCTGATCATCAGGATGTACTAAGACTTGATTATAACCTGAGAAACCATATAATAAGGAAATCCTACTAGATCCTGCTACCTTCTGTAATATGTGATCCATTTTTGGCAAAGGGTAGTTGTCTTTTAGGGACACCTTGTTAAGATTTCTGAAATCAATGCATAATATTATTTCTCTTGTTTTCTTCCTAGTAGGCACTACGTTAGACACACATTTAGAGTATCTAAGAGGAACTATGATTTTAGCATCATACATATTTTTAAGTTCTTTCTCAATCAAAGGCATCAGAACTCGATTTATTCTATGAAGTTTTTGTTTAAATGGTTTCTGATCTTCCTTGATTTGGATTTTATGTTGTATAGTACTAGTTTCATATGCTTTGAGGTCTTCATAGCTCCAGGAAAAGACATCAATGAATTCTTTGAATAAATCTATGTATTTTTTTTTTTAGCAACATGCAATGATTTTCACAGTTTTATCATTTTAGGATCCTTTTCATTGCCTATATTACATTCTTCTACATCTGCCCCTATGGGCTATATCTTTGGATTTTTAGCTGCATCATTGAAATCAAATAATTCTTCTAGTGGAACCAAACATCTAGGTTACACATTATCCTTTAACTGAAGTATTTCAAACTCTTCTTTTTCGGGATCTATTCCAAGAAATTCTAATTTATTTACAAATTTATCTACATGATTATTTACATCTGAATCATCTGACCGTTTTCCTACATTAATATGTACAACTATTTGATTTTCTACTTCACACTCTAAATCTATGCTATTTTCTTCATATTGATCCTTATATTGCAGAAATTTTTCAATTTTATTGTCATATCCAGACACTTACCAATACCTCATATTATCTGGTACAACTGGTTGATGTTTCACTTCCACTGTATATTTTATATTGGGGTGAGGCATTTTTCATGTGTTGGCTAAAAAAGCCAGACCATTTGCTAGGATATTCTGATTTCTAGGAATAACATCAAGATCATATTCTATAAAAGTTTCTAGAAAACCAAGCACAACATTTCTGTATGCTCTCAATCTAGGATGCTTTGCATAGTATTCTCCTTTAATCTGCTTTATAATTAACTCATAATCTCCATGAATGGAAATTTTTTTAGCACCTAATATTTTTAACAATTTCAATCCTAACATAAGTGCTTCATACTCGGCTATGTTATTGGTAGATTGAAAATTTAGCTTATATGAATGACCTTCAGCATGGTTGTTTCATGTGTTTGAAACCCACACTCCTTCTCCAGAACCATCTCTACTACAAGATCCATCAAAACTCATGTTCCGAATAGGTTCAAGTTCAGTGTTTTGTTCAACTATTTGTGTTTGATTTTCATGTGTTTCACAAATATCATTTTCTGCATTGGTAACCTGAGTATTGATATCTCCATCATTATAAAGAATGAAAGAGTCTAAATTTGAGTGGACAGAGCAAAGAGGATAGTTATGTGATTTATCTTGACTACTCACCATGGATTTCATTAAAGTTTCCCTATATAGTCTTCTGTACTGACAAAACACTAGAATGGTAGCATAAGTCATGTCCATTTGTAGGGTCCCTTGCAATTTTTCTCCCCATGAGCATGACAACAACATGCCATACTTAGGGGGTATATTCGCAACCACTATATCCATTACTAGACTCTTAGCTGGGATTTGAGCTAAAGTAACACATAGATCTTTAATGAGACCTAGACATCTTACTTTGTTGGAATAAAATGAATATAAGTATTTATAAGGCCTAGTAATGTCAATACCAAGATTCTCCATAACAACTTTGGGCATCAAATTGTGCGAAGCACCTGAATCTAACATAGCATTATGGAGAATATTATCATGGTTTACCATAAAATTTTGGCCCAAATAAGAGTTCAGGTTGATCATCATTCAAATTCACAGTGTCAGTGTTTTCCTCTATGTTTAGAGCCTTCATAACCCGAGTTATGTATATATTTTTGTTCATTAACTCTGTTAAGGGAATGGGAATTTTCAATTTTTCTAATTCATTTTCAATGTTCAATGATGTTTGAAACTTATTTAAGTTTAGAAAATCATATTTATCAACAATTTTTTTTGATACAGGTTCCTTTTTTCTGACTGGTGGTTGGGATATCAATTTGAGTAGTTTTGGAAGTATTATTAGCTATATTTTTGGTAGAATTTTTTTTTTTTTTTTGCCAAAACTCTCAGCAGTTTTCTTGGTAGAATTATCTGGGGTTTTCTTCACAACAGTATCAAAATTTTTCTTGATAGGATTTTCAGAATTCTTTTTGTTTGGGGCATCTAAGTTTTTCTTACTCCTAGGATTATATTGCCTATGGACTTCCATAATAGAATTTTCAAATCCATGTTTGTAATCATCTCATTCTTTTCAATCAAGCTCAGTTTGGGAGAGTTGAAAAAAGCTCTTTTTCTTCTTGAGTAAGAAAAATTGTTTCATCATTGTTAATACCCATCAAATTGATTTGGTTATCTTATACCTCTTCTACTATTTCCCCATCATCATCATAATAATTCTCCTGAAATTGAGGTCTAATTTGTCGATAATGGCCCCTTTGTTCCCTCTGTTTGATTTGGGGAGGATTTCTTCTAAGATTTTGATTACGATTTTGAGGTGCAGGCTGATTTTCTCTAGGAGAAGCCCTTTCATTTAGATTAATCCTTTCCATCATTATTTCTAATGTTCTGACTAATGAATCAATTTTGGCATCAACAGAAGAAGTTGAGGGTTCTTCTTTCATGGTCACACTCCTTTCAATCCTAATTCTAGCTCTCTTTGAAAACATGTTTTCTTCTACACTCACTGCATCCCTTTGCATTCCTTCTAATGTTGATGAATTTCTCTCTCTAAGCTAGTAAGACATATCTTCCTCAAAGCCATCTAGGAATTAAATTAAGGCTAAACCTTGTGGCATTTTAATGTTGGCAGGAATTTCA
Organism: Pinus albicaulis; assembly: GCA_034641835.2. Lineage (NCBI taxonomy): Eukaryota > Viridiplantae > Streptophyta > Pinopsida > Pinales > Pinaceae > Pinus > Pinus albicaulis. Next base: position 654,230,855 of record CM076579.1, on the reverse strand, counting down.
TTGTATACATTGTTAAATCTAGTGCAATAGTCCTAAACGATTTCCCCTGGTGGCCTCCTAATGCTTTCATACTCAGATAAAATCTTAAGAGGGTTCTTTTTAATTTCCCACTTATTAAGGAATGTCTGATGGAATGCAGGGAGATCATTTATGCTAGCAACAAGCAAAGCTTTAAACCATTTCCTAATCTCTCTAGTGAGACTCTGTGCAAACAACCTTAGTTTTACATTTTCCTCATCTATTTCGTGAAGGTCAAAACTATCATTCATCCTATCTACATGATGTTGGGCAGTGATAGGTCCAGTTCCATCAAATTGTGGAATCCTTGTCTAATAGTCTTGTGGTATGTTTTCTAAAGGATCTTGAAGAACAAGGGGAGCATATCTGGCTGCCATTATAGGGATATGAGGATGAAAAATATGGGGATTGATCAAATGTGGTTGTTGAATGAAAGGTGGAGGTTGAATCATAGGTGTAGGCTGAACTAAAATTTGAGTTTTTGGTGAGGATGAAGGTTGGATTGTGGATGAATATTAGGGAGAGGATAGGTCTTGAGTAGCTTAATGAGAAACTATTGGTGTAGTAGTGGAAACTAAAAAAGGGGTAGGACTATCTGATCTAGGATGCACAAATTGTGATGAGGTGGATGATTCTGCAAAAGAAGTCAGGGCAGAGAGTTCAACAGAATGTTGGACATAAGCCTCATGAATAGAAAGGTTAAGACCTGAAACTAAACTTTTCAATTTATCAAAATCCTGAATAATATGAAGGTCAATATCAGGTTGTCCAGACTGTGCTTCAAAAGAATGATGCCTTAAGGTAGCTTGGTCTACCACTATTTGATCTCCCTATTTGACTGACTTAGTTCTAAATAAACTATGTTCAAAAGGTAAGTAAAACTCAATGTATTATAGAGTAACAATGTATTTTTGGAGTGAATCTTCTCTATGGGGAGGACTGTTACTACCTTGGCTCTCTTCTATGCTTTTTCTTCTCAACATTTTTTCAGGATCATCAACAATAACTCCAAGCTTTGGATCAGGATGAGATCTAGTGTAAGCTCTTTTGGGAGCCAAAATTGAAAACAAAGGCACACAAACACTTATTATTTACAAAAAATAAAAGGAAACAATCTCTCAAAATATTCCTATTATTGATGCAGACTAGCTGCACAAATATCAAAATATGTGTGGAACTATATAGTTTATGGGTTCATACAATTCTTTATTCACAACGTATTTCACTCTTTTGCAGATTCACAAACATACATACGTGAAGCAACCAACAACACTTTTTAAACATACACAGATAAACCCAAACAAACCATATACACAGAACTTCTTACCGACGGTCCCACAACACTCCCGACTAATCACCGTCGATCGCAATTCGTCACATTTACAATTTAACTTTAACACTAAAACTTATTTCTTGCAATTTGCGAAGTTGCGTTATGTTGACGCATGTCCTCTCCACTTCGCATCATAACCAATTTAGTTTACCTTGCGACGACCTTAACTTTAACTTCTAAATCTTGCGATATGCGAAATTGCTTCTTGTGCATTGCGATATCCACTGTTGGCCCTTTGTTGGATCCGATGGTCCAAGTTATATCTTTGCCAACCCACTTCGCATCGCAAGTGGAATAGTTTAGCTTGTGAAATTCCTAACTGTAAACATTATTTTGTGCGATGTGCGAACTCCTCCAACCGAAATGTGATCTCTCTAGTTGATTGGTGTTGGATATACAGTCCTTGCTGCACCTGCAAATCCAATTGTCCTTCTCACTGTGCGATTAATAAATATGCGATTCAACATGGAAATCAAATAGATGGTTTAAAACAGAGAGTCCGATTGAAAATAAAAAAACACTTAGAATTTAATAATAAATGGAATTACAAAGCCAATCCCTTGAATGGCTAGTTTTTACAATTATTTCTTCTCTCTTCTTTCTCCTCTCCCACTCTTCTCGCACACTTATTTAACACCTTTTCCACATTCTCTTCTTCACACCTATGCATACATATATATATATCTCACTGAAGCGGTCCTTCTCGTCTCTAATTATATTTTCTGTTTGAACCACCCTTAACAAACAAGTGCTACCCTATTTATAAGCTCTTATCATACTTGGCTTGATCTCCTCGTAAGGAGAAACCAATTTCTCTTTTATTCCTAATTAATTTAGCAAACCCAAACAGACTAACTTATCTCATTTAAAACTAAGTAAAATATTAATGACCAATGTTTATCCACCTCATGTTAGCCACAACATGTGAAGATACAATCACATTGCTGGCTAAGGCTGGATGCTCCTGCATCAATTATACACTTTTTTAACCAGGGTTATGAATTCGAAGAAAATTTCAATATTTTCAATTTGTCCCCAGTATGGTCAACACTATGTTATCGTTCTGTAATTTACGTTGTTGTGAGAATAAACACAGAGGAAAACATCAAAACCACTTTGGAAGCTGCAATCTAGCCTTGCCAGCTTCAAAGAAGGATCTCTCTGTAAAATTTAGCTATGTTTTTAATGAATTTTAGGCTAGTTATGATTGTACTTGATTTTTTGTTTGATTTTGGTTGTTTGGTTGATTAAATGGTTGTATTCCCATTGGGCTATGGAGTCCAAATATTTAACTGGTTTTGCATCAATATTTGAAGGAGTCTCCTAGGGAAAGCTAGGTTGCATTAACTGGATCTTTTAAGATTTTAAGTGAATTATGAAAGTGGAAGAAATGTGGAATTCAGTAGATATTGAAAAGAAATTAAGTATTCTTAAATCTAACTTCTATGGAAAACATGTAAATTGCAAACAACCAAAATAAGGTGTTCTAATTAACATATCCTATTCATCATAGTTTATGTTATACAATTAATATTTTAAGATTTACTAAGAAAGGAAAAACAATGAAATAACACAGTTATCGAAGAAAAAAATCACTAGTGAATACACCACATGAATCCTGTGAAAAGTCCTTGTATTATTTATGCTCTAGCAAATTGGAAATTACAATGCTCGACAGAAAAATATTGTTATCACTGGAAAATCAGACAAGAAAAAATGACATTATGAAATTTCAAGTAGAAGGATTTATAGGGCTGAGAACATTAGAGAATCTAAAATTTTTAAAAATATCTAAGGTAAAGAGGCAAAATATCAAATTGTGCACCAGAGACACGGGAAAAATGCGCCTTGCGCACATTTTTCTTTGATAGGCATGTTGATCTGCGCAAATTTCCCTCAAAAAGTAGTGTGGTCCTGGGAGTGGCGGAAGTCAACATCCAGGACCACTTGACACACTTCGGGAGATAATACTCCACTTGAGGCTGCCCAAGGATAGCCACCTAGAGCCACCTTGGGACCTCAAATGAGCACACCAAGGATTCAAGTGAGCACACAAAGGAATCAACCCTCTCTCTTGGGTCACCATCCACAAGTGTACCAAGAGAGGGAAGAATAATTTGAATTTGGCTATAAATTGCCACCATGAGAAGAACAAAATGAGAACACATTGTTATGTTGGCCAAATTTCCCATGAGAAAACCAGTAGTGTGTAATCCGTAGCAACAGTAGAGTTAGAGGATACATTTGTTGGCCACCCAAAAACTTCAATCCCTTAGGAGAAGAGAGAGGCCTTGCGACATTAGCTCAAGGGACGTAAAAAACATCCTTGCACTGGGTCTTAGAACTCCATAGTTCTAAGGATCCTTTGGAAAATGTGTAACGTTCTACCTTTCTTTTTACTAATAGTGGTCAATAAGAGGGGATTTTATTCCACCATTTGTATTATTGTATCGTTTGACTCATTGGATATTTTGTTTTTGTTTTAGTTTAGTTGTGTTTCTTATTCTTATATGTAGCAGACTACATTCCATAATTTAGTGTGTTTTATATATATTAGCATGTGTTCACTAACCTGCTAACCGTATTTTTTTCCTGTGACCATAGCTTGTAGGTTGCAACCATTCCTACCAAGCATCGGTGGTTTGGTACACTTGTGCACCAATACCACCACTACAGGATTGGCGACTCCACTTGCTTTACCCTTTAGTTAAGTGGTTGTGCTTGTTGCAGGGGCCTTCTCTCTGCTCTGGATTGTTGTTGAGATGACTCTCCTTCTCCTCTTCTCTCCTCATTCACCCACTATGAAGAGTTTCAGGTCAGGAGTCCCATAATTTTTTCTTGCAAGACAACCACGTGCAGTTTACTCAGACAGATGTGATGGTTCGTGTGATTTCAGCTCAGACCTGCGTGCAGAGTTGTGCGCATGTGTCAGAAATTTCCGCGCAAAAACCAGAGAACATATTTCTTAGTGGTTTTCTTGAGTTTTCACAGTTGTAAAGTGACTAGAAGCCTAGAGAAAAATTTCTAGCACTGTTTTTGGTGTCCCATGACTGTTTAGAACATGCTTTTGGCTACGTTTTAGTATTGCTAGTTGCATAGTTTTAAATTTTAAATTTTATCTTCACAAAACTCACAAATTTTAAGTAGGGGGTAATTCAGTGGCGAAAATCCACCCTTGCAATCTGAATTAACTCATTTTTGTGAAAATAAACACCAAAAAACACAGAGATAATAAGTAGGAGTAAGTGGCCCAAATACACATATTCTTAGCTAGTTTCCATTTTTTTTTTCCTTTTTTTATCTGTTATCACTCATAAAAATGTGAAACATTACTTGACATGGTCATACAGTTCATTTATCAAATATCTCCTTAAATCATTCAAGTTGGTATCAGAAAATTTCAATTTTTACATGTTTAACCTATCCTAAGGTTCAAATCCACCTCCATTTAGGTCATGTCATGTCCCATCAGTCATCATTAGGTGTTAGTTTTTATTTCCCAAGCATTTAAATATGAAAAGGACACTTAATCCGGTTTTACAAATTTTCATAGTGTTTTATACTGTGAAATAACAGTTTTCTCTACGAAACTGCGAGAGAATAAACTAGATATGCTACGAAAAACGGTTTTTCTGTCTATTTTGTCAAATCCGATGCAAAGTGTCAGTTCATGGTTGGAGGAGTTAGGGTGGAGGTAATTTGAGTCTATTAGGGTTAATTCAAATGTACAAATCCAACTCTGAGGTCATCATTACCCTTTTTAGCATGCATGTGTCATGATTAAGGCATGAGTTGTCATTGAAACCATAAAAGGTTACCCAATTAGTATTTTTGTCATACTCTACTTTATCTTTGCATTTTATTGGATTTCTGGAGAGCTGCTTCATCAAGCCAAGTAGGTTGCTGGCATTTTCAAAGGTAACAGGTTTCAGGTGTCATCAAGCAAGTGAGGCTGAGAAGATATAAAGTCAACATGGCTACAAGGAAGAAAACTAAAAAAGGTGGTCATTTCCACAGATATGAGCCCATGGACATGAATTTTCTCAATGAAGATCCAACTTCCATGGATGTATTCAAAAGAACAGGTTGTTTGCAATTCTGTCAAAGACTGCAGGGTTGGCATCTACAGGTTTCCAAGGATTTTGCTAAAATTTTCACTGGAATAGCTTCAAAGGTCGAAATTTTATACCTCACAGTAACACCAGACAACATTTTAGTAGCAAAAAGAATCCCTAGAGGAGGGTAACAGTGTTTTAAAGGCATCAAATTCACCATGTAGGATTGCAGAGAGTTCATTAGGCCTGATCATGGTGAAATTGATCTCACAAACGCCATCCCTAGGATTTTCATGAAGGAAAACTATTCAAAGCTATTGATGATCTTTCAGAAGTAATTTACTTGTGAAGGAAGATTTCACATGGTCTACTCCTACCACCTAAAGCTTCTTCTACATTTTTTGGGTAAGAGGTCTCTTGACTTTCCCTTTTACTTATATATAATTCTAGGTAAAATGTCAGACAAGGTTCAAGTTAAAACATAAGGCAATGAAACTTCTCTTTTTCACCATGGTTTGATTAAGTTGTTGGTGTTAGAGGAGTTGAAGAGATTAGGCAAAGATTGGAAATCCTTTATATTCATGAGTGGTTTTGAAGTTGATGTTGTTACTCCTAAAAGAGTTTCCAAACCTATAGATATTTCATCACCAGCAGTAGTAGAGAAAGTTGAACCAGTGAGCATGGAGACAAAGCCTTTACAGAAGATTCATACACCTAAAACTGCACCTACAAAACAAAAGCAAACAATCAGCAAACAGAGCAGCAAGATAGTTACTAAGATCCAAACAGTGGTTAAGGGTAAATTAGAGGACATATTTCATGCAATTGACATTGAAGAAACTCCCATTGTCCAAGCTGAAGACATAGAAGATGGAGGAAGAAAGCTTAAGAAAGGCAAGATAGCTAAAAAGCTAGAGTTTGCAGATGATGATGCTGGTTTCATGTTTCAACCTAGAAATTTAATGACAAGACATGCAAGAAAGGCCATGGAAAGCAACAAAGAGACTCAGAAGGTCAGTGAAACTTCTCAGCCACCAAACTTCATAGATCTCTCCTCACCTGCAAAAGAAGAGTTGATTATCAAACAAAAGAAGGGCAAAGAGAAAATCACTGAAAAATCAGAAATTGAAACCCTTAAGGAGAAGTTGAAAGACGCTGGTGAAAAGATATCACTTTTGAAGAAAGAGGCAAAGAAGCATAGATCTGAGAAGGTTCAGTTTGAACAAATGAGTAAGATCTGGGAAGATCAAGTCACAAGTGTCTCAAAGACCTTGGAAAATACAAAAAAACTAATAAAGTGGACTCAGCCACTAAGAGGAGAGGTCAAGCACATCAAAAAGGTCAACCCTCACTTGCAATCCAAGAATAGGGCATTAAAGGACAAAGTGAAAGATCTTGAAGAGAAATTGGAGCTGATTCATGAGGAGTTGGACAAGAAAGGATTGAAAATGATTGTGGTAGAAGAGCCCATTAGCCAACTGATTGTTAATGAGGAAGAAACACCACAGGAGTAATAACTTGAGATGAGATATGCCTTGGGAGGTCCATAACATGTAGAAAATCAAAATTTTGCAGCTAGAGGTAAGTTTTTGAAGACAATTTTGAAAGGGGCAATTTCTAGGTTTTTACACAGTTTCGTAGCGTACCTCGGGCTTGAAGCCATAAATACGCCACGAAAAAACTTGTAGTTGTCTTTTTGCTTTTAAAGTCAATTTTTGCATGATTCAAGGAGGGAGATCCATGGTGGTAAGGTGTTATGACATGATTGACATGATGGAACAGAAAAAAAATTGAAAAAGATAGATGGAGAAGCCACTTTTCCCATGCTACCAAAACTTGTTACGAAACTGTCCTGTTTTCATAGCGAGCAATTGTTGAAGGTTTTGAGCATATTAAAAGAATTTTTTTCCAGTTGGAGATCTCCAGCATGTTAGAGGACTTCATAAGTAGATATTTATGACTCAGAGGGAGTGTCATGCAGCCAAGTCATCAGTCAAAACAACGAGGAAGACAAGGGTCATCTATTTCTAAAAAACAGGGTTATGCTCCACAAATATAGGGTTGTTTTAAATATGTAAAGTGGAGGTGAATTTGGTCATGTGTCTCTCGAGCATGTAATATTCATTGTATAACCATCATGTAATTGTTTCATAGATAAGATAGAGGAATGTAATAAATAGGAGATAAAGTCCTATTAGGAGTTGGTTTCTTTAGAAGGTAGCTGTCAAATTTTTGTTGTAAGTTATGTATTTCAGTTATGAAAGGTGTCATAGGAGAATTTGAGGATCTAGCCACCAAGAAAATCATCCTTGTTGTAAAGAACGTCTATTTATAGACAAAACATCGAAGTAATAAAGGGTGGGAGAACATTTGCACCAAATTGCTGCTTGTATGCTTTTGACTATTATCATTAATACAGAGTGACATTCTTCTTGACAGACCCTGAGATTCTCATGAGGTTTTTGATGTCTTATTGATCTATATCTTTATGTTTTATCACTTGTAGTAGATTTCATCTCTATTACTTAGAATTCATATTTTTATGCTCTGACTTCCTTTAGTGATGAAATGATTGTGTTTTCCTATGTTTTGTGTGTGAGTTGCCATTGTTAAACACCTATATTTGCCTTAGCTTCCATGTGAAGAACAAATATCACTAAAACTATTGATTTTTGACTCCATAAGCCCAATGGTAGCAAGCCTACATTTTTCAGCCTGCAATTATACAAAACAAGTTACAATTCCATAGAGTTATCCATCTAGTACTATGATTATTCAAAATCATAAAACCCCCTTGAGAGAGCCCTCTCAAACTAAAGAGGCTAATATTCAGTTAGAAGTGGTTTGAAACAGTTACACTGAGTTTTTTGATGAGCATCCAATCAAGTACAATTTGGTGATAACATTATCAATAATTTTTGTTTAATTTTTTTCACTAGGAATTGGGACCAGGACTTAATTATCTCAAGAGAAGCAAGTAATCTCTACTAACCTTGCACCTTTTGATGACCCTGGGCATGCATATGAACGCTCTCTTTTGATAATTTTCGATATCCCTTTAATTAAACATTTAGTTTAATTAGGAAAAATTATAAGCGGCCCACTATTCGCATATCATTTTATTATTGCAAGGAACAATCAAAACATAGATTAATAGGGGATGTGTAAAGGATCACTGCATATCCACATCTTAAAACTGTGTGATTGTTCACTTTTTCTCACACACTGCCACACCTTAAGAAAATTAAGCCACCTTAAAACTAACCTAAGTGAACTCATTAAATCTCCCCTCAGGGGTCATAAGAAAATTAATAGTTTAGGTTAGGACCATGGGGGTAGGCATCCAATAAGTTGCCATGGTTCGTTTACATATTTAAACATAGAATTTGACTTTATAGGGAGCTTTAAACTCGTCTATCCTCCCACAGAAAAGAAAACCAGAGCGCCACAGAGACCCGATTCAGAGGGGGTGAAGCTTAAGCCTAGTGTGTGTGGTATTACTTGGGGCTACCTGACCCATATAATGCTCGGTACTGGTAGCTGATTTACCAATAAGCTCAAGTCTTGAACGCTCACGTGGGACGACAGTACTTAGTGGCCAAATCTAGCGAATCCTTCCCTATTGGTGACGGTGTAGGTAGCACTATATCCTCTACCCATTACCTTGGTCGATTCTTTGGCTGCTAGAAGGCATCACCAGTTCTTTTGGGACGTCAGCCCTAGTACCCACCAGAAGATATCTTCGCAAGTCCCGGTTACAATTGAGAGTGTGAGGATGTTTAGGTTTTTATGATTTTGAGTATCACGCGCAAAAAACAACCAAAACCATCTTTTCATTAATTGATCACATAAAACTAATCTAAAAGAAAATTAACATTTTGTTTCACTTTGTTTTATTTATGTGGTCACCGTTTTTGCTTTGATATATAATCTCTCTCCTCTCATAGAACTAAATAATATTTCCAAACCCATACCTATTTGACACCATAACGGACCCAACGGGACCTCGTCAATCAAGGCCTCTTTTATATCTCCCCCCATTATTGGAAGGAGTTCCAGGTCTTTCACCATTTAGACATCAAAGACAGAACACTGCCACCCTTATCGTTTCATCCTTTATCGGGGTGTCTTTAGTTAGGAACCCCCAAGGGTCACCCAATGCCACACCAGTGGAAACCCCCACAGGGTCACTACACACCACTCCTCCCACAACCCCTAGGGGGTAGAGGAGCACTACCCATTTGGGAAGCCAATAGAACACACAGTCGGGTACGTCACAAACAAACCCCATACCTAACTAGAACCTTGTGTTTTCACAGTCTACAATGGATCTCAACACATAGTTACCTTTCTTAGCATCGTTGAACTTACCCGATCTAACAAAGTTAACAAATGGCCCATTTTCACATAGCTCCACATGGCCCCCCATGCCCACAAAGCTCCCTTCAGGCATACCAAAATTTGAAGGGAAGCAAGCAGAATATCTCGGAAATCATGTAATGACTTTCCACTTGTGGTGTTCATTGAACAATATCATTGATGATACTATTCGGCTAGGACTATTTCAGCATGCCTTAACTAGACCAGCCATGAAATGGTATGTGAGACAACCTTCTGCTACACATGGCACCTTTAGTTCCCTCGCAACGCACGTTCCTCACATATTTTCAGTTACCCATCCACCATGATTAAGGGATGGATTTACTGACTCACTTTAGACAGACACCGACCGTCCATATCTCGGACCATCTTCATGAGTGGCAGTGACATTGAATTTTGTGTAAATCCAAACTCGACGATCGAGTTTTGTTGGACCTATTCATAAAAACTCTCAATGCATAGATTTCAAAGGATGTAGTAAGTCAAGGACCTACATCCAAAGAGGATTCCATTAGCAAATTCGATCAGCTTGAGCTGATATACACGCAGTCTGGATACATTTATAACATCCTTCCTAACGCTCCGTGCCTTCAAACTTACAAATAATTTCGAGGTGCGTTGAACACTGTAGACAGATTGATAGGGTTGCTGACCCAAAATCACCTAGGCAATAGTAATACATACCGCGGTTACGCATATGCTCCTGACCAGAACATCCCACAACCAGGCTACCATCAAAGTCGTCATGAACCACTGCAGAACATGACCAATAGGGCGCAATCGTATCATCATCAGCAAGAAGGACCATACCCTCCTATGCAGGGGACCCAGTATGTAGCTAGAAATGTTGACAGAAGAGCTCCCCCCCAGCATTCATTCACAAACCAGGGATAGGGACCCCAATACTCCCAATCCCCAACACAAAACCCACCAATGCAGAATAATGAACCAGTGAACTTTGTGCAACCTTCCCAGGCACAATCGCGCCAGTCATATGACCAGGAGAATCGTAGTTATCCTCCTAATGCAGCAAGGAAAAAAAAAGAAACAAAAGGGAAATCTTGGACAGGGGGCAACAACCAACAGCGCCCTTTGCTATCTCAGGCTGGGGGAAAATTCAACTGAAATCAAAACTAGGAGCCAAACAACTCCCAAGGGCAGAAAAAGAGGGCGAATATTTGGACCAACCACTCTTGCGCAATTTGTGGTGAGTATGGCCATTACACTCATCACTGTCGTAAACTCCCCGAGCTGAAGAAGCTTCAGGGTAATCAAGGACAACGGGGACCCTCACAGTAGACAACTATCATGAATGAGCCCTTCCCCCACCAAGGGGCAGTTAGCACCCAAAAACAGCAAATAGCCTTCGACGATTCTAGAAAAACAACCATGAAATCTATATGACTAGAAAAGAAAAAAAAATTCAAACACGGAACCGAAGTTATGATACCCATCCAGACATCAGTTCGTCAGGGGCTAGTAGGAGTGGACCAAAAATAGCGTTGAATATATCTAAAATTCCTATTGAACCTTTTCCAAAGATGGCTAAGGGACCAACTAGGCGAGCAGGAAACCACTCCAAAGTAGACCATAATTATAGCATTGTGGATGATCTAGCTCAATCTCTCGCTACCATGTTAGCTTTGAAAGTCCTGCAATCTCGCCCAAAGCAAAGGAAAGCCTTACTTTCCGCGTTAGGCACAATAGACCCTGTTGATTCACGCCTAATGGCTTTTGATTTAGATAAATCCACCCCTAGGCTTCCTTCATTGGTCACTTTGCAGATACCGGTGTCAGTCCAAAACATCACTATTGACCGTTGTATCATTGACAATGGTGTATCCACATACATCATGTCAAATAACGTCTAGCAGAAGTTAGGGTCTCCCGAACTGAAGCCATCAAATATCACACTCAAAGCATACGACGGGCACCCATCTTCTCTCGTCGGTCTCTACCAAAATGTCCCAATCTTCTTGGCCAGAAAGACAATCCTTATAGACATTCAGGTCTTGGATGCTCAGCTAGATTACAATATACTCCTTGGGCAGAGTTATATGTATGACATGTATGCCATAACATCCTTCGTCTTCAGAACCATGATGTTCCCCCATGAGGACCACATCATTACTTTTGACCAATTGACATATCACAACAAGCGATCCTTGAAAAACGCTGAGGTTGTTCTACCCTATGTAGACACATTTGCTGAGACTCTTACACGGTACCAAGAATATGGCCCTGGCCAATTCAAACCGTCGTCTATCCTTGGATCATTCCTAGGAGATCCCCCTGTCATACCAGAATCATATGTTGATATCACAAGGGCTCTAGTGTGCATGATGTCTACATCAAGCACAAAATCTAGACAAGATAGAGACGAGTAGTAATGACATTGAGGCCTTGGCCACGGCGGCCTCTCTTGCCTACGCCGCCTCCCAAACTCCTTTTCTATACCCTCCATCCTGTTTTTTGTCAGAACAAGTCTTGGCAACAGTAGTGTTGCCAAATGTATCTTTTGCAATACTGATTTAGTACTTGGTCCCACCTACCACAACAGGAGTCACAAACGTCACCTCTACAAGGTTAATCCCCCTCACTCCTGAGGAGGCCCCACCTGTTAGGGAGACTGTCACCACCATACCATCTAAGGAAAATCTTGTCGCAAAATCGATTGTCACGACCAAAAAAACCCATAAAAAGGGGAAAAAGGTAGAAAATCCCGTTATACAACAGAAATTACAACCTTGCACCATATGCGATATAGTAGGCCACCCTACCCATATCTCCTCGACGCTGGACAAACTAAAACCACTCTTAAGCTCCGAAGAAAATATCACGGCAACAACTTCCCATAAAAAGGAACCAGCCACAAAAAATCAAGGCAAGGCATTGAGTACCAACCACGCATGCGCTATCTATGGAAATTATGTGCATTACACCCATCATTTCCTAGAAATAACGCGATACAGGGATGCCTTACATGCCATCAAAAAATCATATCAATAGGATCCCTCCATCCAATCAAATGGAGAAGAACCTCGCGTCATATTATAAATTCAGGAGGAATGACAGTCACCGGAGAGACTCATGTTCATCTTACCTCCTCCTATCATACACTGTGCACTTTGCAATGAACATGAAAATTTCACCGACGACTTCGCAACTCTAAACCTCATCCAAATATGGTATCCGGTGGAACGTGTGTACTACGTTGGCCTCCAAGCAGCTCAATTTTCATGTCTAATATGTTCTGGAAATCACACATTAGAGCAATGCCATTACATCCCTCGGTTTCTCTTAGCACTAACCAGTTTACGCATGGTCATAGTTACCCTCTCCCTAGAATATGGCTCAGACACAAAATCCATGGAAAACTCGACAACGCAAGAGGATGTGAAAAGTAAGTCCATTCTCTTCCTATCAGCTGATCAAAATCGGTCGTTCAGGGAACCCTTATTCATACCCACCCACCATCCATGGAGAAGACCAACATGTACGATGTGTAACACACACAACCATGTGGTCACCAAATGCCTGGACCTAGAAGCGCTACGTCACTGGTACCCAATCATGTCACCAAACGAACAGGATGGGAACACCCAAGAACAACGTTCTTGTCTAGTATGTTAGGGAAGCCATCATGATAAGTGTTGCACTTATATCCCACAAGTGCACCCGCTTATTGGCATCATTCACTCATTAGAAATGCACCATCGAGATATCACCAATCCAGAACTTATAAAACATAACGGAAGGCAGATTTCCCCCAGGAAACCTACCCCATTTCCATACAAACACATTGGGCGAGTTAAAAAGGCACATTGACCTAGCATGACCCATGTCCAAGCTAGGCCGGTATGCAGGCTATGCGATAGAATCGGCCACCAGGTCAATCAGTGTAAATAACTAAAGCACCTCACGAACATCTTCACATGGTCTCCTCCCTCCCTCTGAGACATCTCTCTAACCAAGATAAAATCACACATTGCTATTATTGGATCTGCTCACATTTTAACCATACTATGAAATGTGAACACCTCCCCAAGCTTCGAGCGGAAAGATAAGTGTTAAGTATACACTCCCCAAAAGAGTTAGACCTACCCAAACCAAAAACTTGGAAATGGAAGCATAGGACTCTCTCCCCTACGCCTGATCCTTTCCAAGCGTCCACTTTGGGGACGAATAGTAGTGTTGGTTCTTACACAATCTACTCAGTAGGCATAGTGGTACCATGCACCATTTTCATTAATGATAACCATGAAACAGAGGCATTCCCATTAATGGAAACATTCAAGAGCCTATGCACCAAGCACAACTTCCAAATCTTGGAAAATGCTCAGCCTAATGAGTAACCTAGCCTTGCTCCCATGCAAGCTTCCACGATGGAAATCCCTCCCCCACCAAATGCCGATGACACGATACATCATATACGATTCATATAGTCATGTATCGAAACCATGACTCAGGATGTCTTCTCATCAGTCATACGTATCGATTCAGCTGCAACTACAAGAGTAGCTATACCAACGATGGTGAAAACCCAATCCATATTCACCCTACCGACTATGTCCGGTTCCATGACATCGACGATGGAATCTTAATCATGTCTGTTGACCAACTCTGTTAGGACTAAACCTCTTCCTCACAGCCTTGCGTAGACTAAACCCCCCTTAGGATCCTTATTCCACTCAGATGAGGATATCCTTGAGACCATGGCAGAGCACGATTATTTGTGGGATGTGATGCATCATTGCTCTTTTTTTCTTCTTGAAAAAACTGTTCATCCCTAACAAGACAGGAAATCAAGATATTTATGTTATTGAATCAAAATATTTCCTTCCATGAGGGAAAGTCAATTGGTTGAAGAATCCCATTCTGGCGCCTGATGCATTCGAAGAAGGGAACATGTCAAACATTTTGCCTAACATCAAGGTGAATATCTCTTGAAATCCTGAAAAAGTCAAAGAAATATCACTGGGGGCAGCATGTTCGCTAGAAGAGATAACCTCTTACACCCAATTATTGTAAGAGTATCAAGATATCTTCGCCTGGGACTACTTGGAAATTCCAGGGCTTAGTCCCATTATTGTAGACATTAGGGGAATTTTGAGGTCTAAATTGGGCTTCCTAAGGAAATTATAAAATAATAGTGGAAATAATAAAATAAGAATAGATTACATAATTAAATTTTAGAGGGAAAAAAGAAAAACTAATTTTTCAACTCATATTTTTAACTTATATCCCTATTGGTTTACTCAAATTTTGAGTGGAAACACTCGTTGGATGCATAATTTAATTCTTCATCCAAGGAGTACCCATGTTGCATACTTTTTATGGACCATGCTACACTAAAAATGAGAAATACATGAAAAACATGATTGCAATCACATTTTTTCATGTATTTCTCATTTTTCGTGTAGCAGGGTGCATCAAAAGTATGCAACATGGGTACTCCTTGGATGAGGAAATAATTTTTTCATCCAACAAGTACTCCTGCTCAAAATTTGAGTAAAACCTTAGGTAGATAAGTTGAAAATACAAGTTGAAAAAATAGTTTTATTATTTTATTATTTTTTTAATATTTTTACTTTTTTACCCCAAAAATGGTGAATCATCCCCCATTGTTGACATCATCATCTTGAATCATATTGGTTCTTATAAAGTTTATTTTGGTTGTACATTTTTATTTGAAGGCCCATTTTAGACCTAAAAAGTTCTCTAATGGCACCATATTGACACCTGGCCTGACGTACCACCAGTACGCCAAAAACAGTGTCAACTGCGCCCATCCAAGGCAGGAGAAATTAAATGAGAAATTGAAAAGCTTCACAAATCTGGGTTCATCTACCCCATCACTGACACATCTTGGGTTTCCAACCTTGTTCTTGTCATGAAAAAAGAGGGCACCATACGCATTTGTATTGATTTGACGATTTGAACAAAGCCTGTCCAATGAAAATTACCCTACCCCATTCATCAACCAATTAATCGATGCTTGTGCAGGACATGAGGCCCTCTCCTTCATGGATGGTTTCTCTGGGTATAATCAAATCCAAATTTGTCACACCGACTGGTACAAGACTGCCTTCACCACCCCATGGGGCACATTCGCATACTAGGTGATGCCATTTGGCCTAAAAAATGCTGGTGCCACTTTCCAAGTAGCCATGAATTATATCTTTCATGACTTGTCACACCCCATCCTCACTTACTTGGATGACCTCACCATCCGATCCAAGAAGCGATTAGATCATCTCAAGGATCTGCGACTAGTATTCCAATGATGCCAGCAATACAACCTACGCTTGAACCCTCTCAAGTGCATTTTCTGCGTCACAGTGGGACGAATTATAGGCTTTATTGTGTCCCAGCAAGGAATTAGAGTGGACCCCCTCAAGGTCCAAGCTATCAAAGAGGTACCTCCACCCCGAACCCTCAAGCAACTACAAATCTTCTAGGGAAAGGCCAACTTTTTGAGACGTTTTGTCCCAGACTATGCCACTTGTGCTCAAGGATTCCTACGTCTCCTTCATCAGGAAATCCCTTTCAAATGGGATGATCAAGCCCAATGATCATTTGAGGCGTTGACAGACACATTAGCTTCAACATCATTGATCATTACCCCAGACTACAACAAGGACTACATCCTGTATCTATCAGCATTCGAGACCGCTTTGGCTGGAGTATTGATTCAAGAAGGCCCAGATGGGAAGGAGCACGTAATCTATTACATTATAAAAACCTTATCAGGCCCCACATTAAGATATGAGCCTGAAGAAAATACTTCCCTAGCCTTAATTCACGCAGTCCAAAAAATTCGCCACTACATTACCTTAAGGACTTCAACAGTCATCGCAGATATTGACCCCATCAAATACCTACTCACACATCATTTAATGAACCATAAGTACGCCCACTGGATAGTCATTTGGCAAGAATTAGACTTACATTTTCGCTCCCCCAAGAGTAAGAAGGCATTAATCTTAGTCGAGTTCATCACGGACCTCTCAAGTCAGACCATAGTATCACCAGTCAAAGATTTGCTACCGAACGAACATCTCTTCCTAGTAGCAATCGACGACCCTTGGTACGGAGATATTCTCCTAGTTTTACGAACCCAAGAGTTCAGACCCCAAATCACCCGGGACAACCATCGGTGCATCCGCCATCAGACCCCTTGATACCTCCTCATGGGATATGTCTTATATCAATGGGGCATCAACACCAGCTTACGTTGATGCCTCACCCATGACCAAGATGAGCAAGCCCTTAATGACTGCCACAACGAAGGTTGCAGTGGCCACCTCTCCGTAATGGCCACTGCCCAAAAATTCCTACGGGAAGGAAATTTTTGGCCCACATTATTTCACGATTGCATTTCAGCAGTTAAGAGGTGCAAGCGATGTTAATGCTTCGCTCACAAGGCAAGAGCACCTCTTGCTCCCCTGCACCCCGTCATCATCGCTGGTCCCTTCTGAAAATGGGGGATCGACTTCATGACTTGCAACCCCGCATCATCGGAAATCACAAATACATTATTGTGGCTGTCAACTACTTCACCAAGTGGGCAGAAGCCATGCCCACATACGACAACACAACAGAAACTACTGCACAATTTATGTTCAACCATGTCATTGCCCAGTTCGGCGTACCAAAAGAGTTAGTATCCGACCATGGAAAACAATTTGAAAACGAAATTTTCCAGGAGCTATCTCACCACCTTGGATTCACACATGAATTCGCTTCACCATACTATCCTCAATCCAACGGACATGTAGAAGATGTAAAAAAAGTACTCAAAACAATGTTATAGCACATGGTGAATAACCACAAAACAAACTGGCACCACATGCTTTTCTCCGCCTTATGGGCATATCGCAGGGCAGTGAAAAAATCAACGGGGTTCATACCCTTCCACCTGGTATACAGGGTTGAAGCTGTGATTCCCATCAACCGTGAGATCCCAAATTTACACACCACCGTCGAACTCCTCGATGATAGCCAACCTCTAGAGCAATGCTTAGTACAACTAGATTTCATCGACGAAAGTCGATGACAATCTCTCTAGCACAACAAGGCCCATAAAAAGCGGGTGAAAGCATCGTTTGATCGCAACATCACCCCTTGATCATTTACCGAGGGGGAGTTAGTCCTCCGCTACGATTTCACAAAAGAAGCCCTAGGGCCAGTAAAATTCGAAACCTTGTGGAAGGGACCTTATATCATAAAGCATTTTCTCCTAAACAGGGCATACATATTGACAGAGTCTGATAAAACATGTCTAAGAAACCCCGTCAACAGTCTTTACCTCAAGAAATTTTACCCATAAGGGACAAGAGGGCTCAGCCATAGAGTTAACATGCACATACCAAAACTTTATTTTTGATCACAGACTTGTCACAAAAAGCGCTCTATTGTCACAAATGGATCTTCAACCCAACCATTACTTCTGATTCGCTGATGGAGCATCACGATGATGTCAAAATTTAGCAGCAGTCGCTTGGTTCATCTACCACCCTGACCTATCACCATTCTTCACCAATGGAGTATGCATCGGATCAATGACAAACAATCAGTCATATTATGATGCCGTCATTGGGCTCATGTGTGATGCCTTCAATTAAGGCATTCACCACTTACATATCTACCTTGATTCCTAGTTAGTGGTTTCACATTTAAACCAAGAGTTTGAGGTACAGGATTCGCATATGTTTAGAAAATATTTGCGTGAAAAAATATTAAGCTGTCAATTTCACCCCATTACATTCACATATGTGCCAAGAAATCAAAACCAGACAGCATATCACATAGCTAACCACATCCTAAACTTGAATGCATATCAGATAAATCATCATGCATAAAAAAAAAAAAAAAAAAAACATAGATATCCATCATCAATACACATCATCCATGAAAACATATAAACAATGGACACACCATATAGAGCCACAAAAAATACATCTCTCATATATATATATATATATATATATATACAAAAAAATGTATGTCTGATTACAAAATGATGAGTCATGTATCTGACCCACAGGTCAGCCAAAAATACATATACACATGTCATAAAAAATAAGGGAAGCATCCTCATAACTGGTGCTTTCCTTGTGTACAAAAAATATCTAGGTTTGTGCCCCTCAAGGTTGGGCACCTAGACCCACGGCTGCTCCCGGTGCCAGTACTGGGGCAACTGTCAAAACTGAAGTCACCACGCGATGCAAAGTCGGTCGATAGCCCCTCTCTCAGGCCATCAGTGTCTCTAACCAGACATTGTCCAAATCGTCAACAAACCCACAAGTAGGCATACCCTGGGTCAGTCGGTCCACTTGGCCCCATGCATTCACCAAATCAGTGGACCAGACCTCTAAGGCAGCCATCTTCTCTGTCATACGGGCCTCCATTGCCTCGACGTGAGAAATCGCCGCAACGCACCAAGTAGCAGCCAAAATGATACCCTCTCTAGATGGTCTGGCCCCTTCACCAAGAACTCCACCCTAGGGCTGCACCGGACCTCCTCCCTGCCCCCCGACTGGGAGCAAAGCTCCTTGAACCCTCTGGTTCAGATGGTCTCCTACCAACTGAGCTGTAGGGCACCCAACCTCGCCAACATCTGCAAGAGTAACAAAATATGTTATTTTCATCATAATACACATACAAATCATAAATACTCAAAATATGTAGAATAAAACACAAATATCATACTTATTGGTCCCCAAGCATATCCAGCAGGAAAACCCATATCTGGGTCTCCTCTAAAATTCATCCCAGTGTATGGATAAGGTAGGAACATCTGAGGGTTGGCCTCAAACCAAGCCTTAGTGGTGGCATTCCAATAACGCCCCACTACTCCTCCCCCACCATGAGGCATCACTAGAGTCCATCTCGTCATGCAAGGGTCTCGATGACCCCCCGCAGACACATCCATCACAGGCTGCAAGAGCACTACTCGCTCATACATAATGCTACATAGGATGCTATCATAGGTGAATAGCTTCGATCCATCACGAAACTTCTCTAACTGAGCTACCATCCCATCATAGAAATGACGGGAAAAATAAAAGAAGTGTCTCACCTTCAACTGACATAAGACACCTATTTGCGGCCCTGAAGACCCCATCAATCACACAATCATCACCAGAGCGAACCACTTGTTCAAATCTGTCACTAACGATATCAAAATGCACCCCTCTGTGAGAGGCACCCTGCCGCAATGAATTTTGGAAAATCGCCGAAGATTGGCCCTCCTGAGAGGAAGCAACTATGGGAGTGCCTCACGCTGAGGCAGTAGCCCTGTCACAAAATAAATATCTGTCTCCATACATATAACCAAGTCACATCCTCATAGCACCATCACTCTGTGCCACCTGTTTCAGCAGCGGACTAGGTAATGCTGTAACCAAACCTGCAATCACATGAGGTCGTTCTCAAGAAACTTGAGAAGACACCATCACTCCAACTCCTAGCGAGCATTGGCATCTTGTGCCATAGCCATTTGGAGGTCAGGCTAGTCTCTCTCCCTCCACAGCATCCTATTACCAAATAGAAACACATCATCGATATTGAAACACTCAAAAATTGGAAACTTTCCCAAAAATTTTCCAAAAAATAGCCTTGGCCTTTCAGCGCACCTGTTTCTCAAACAAGCGCACTGATCGCGCGCCTATATCTCAAACATGCATGGAGGATGCACGCAGAAAGAAATTACAGGGGTGAAATTTGTGCACAAAACCTCAACTTCATGTAGAAATTTCACGCCTGTACCTCAATCGCATGCGCGGTCAAGGAAAATTTTTTCTAGGGTTTCGTACAAACCTAGTTTGTACAGACACCTACCCAGTCACTCTGAAAAATTAAATGCAGGAAATTCTAGGGCCTACCTGAATCTAGTAGCATGAATCCCGGGTGCACAGGCTGACCGCAACAGGAAGAAAAGCTCAGCAATAGCCTCTGACCTCTCAAACTCTCAAACACTCAAATGTCACAAATGACTTGAAATGAGCCATATTGGCCTATATGTCGCCCTTTTCAGGTTGTTTGAAGGACCATAACGAGAGCTAAGAGGACCCAATTGCAGAACTGAAAGAAACATAGTGATTAGAACCTCATAACGCCCAAAGGAGGCTCCACACATTCATACCTCTGAAAAAATAAATTTTCAATTTCATCAAGTATGCCCTCTCTCACCCTTTATTCATTTAGCACATGTTTTCAATAATATTTGAATGAAAAAGATGCTTTCACTTGGGGTATTTTGTTGCAGGTGTTGTACAACACAACAAACCATCTATTGCCCCATGCACCGAAGGTTCCAAAGCATGTATCATTCTACCCTCAACATGATAGAGTACTAGAGAAACTCTGCATATCCTGACATCATTTCTCCATGAAAAATCAGCCATAGGTTCCAAACACCAGACCATGTTTATCATCTCCCCACCTTGCACATGATAAACGTCCTTGTTGGTCAATAAAGTGTCCCCTCCATGGTGTCCGTTACTCAAAGTAGACCATGCATTAGAAAAACACATCGCCATGACCATACCACCTTGGTCCGGGAAGCAATTCATGCCCATTCATCCACCATGAATCAAGTCAAGTTTTATCATACCGAAATAAAACCCATTCCCTGGACTACCATTTTTTGCAAGAAGATCGAATATGCACCACCGCGTCTCGCATTTGGCCTACCATCCCTCCATCAGCGTAGTCCATTTGTGATATTTTCCATCCGCTTCATCATCCCCACACAGAGACCAACCAATGGGGCCCTAAACCTCAGCAAAAACACCTTCCTCACATCATCAGTGAGTGAGAATTTTCATGTTTTTGGGGCACCCTTCTTTGTGTTTTGTACAATCCAATCCCATTTTTATTATTATTTTGGCAAGTGTACAAAGATCTCAAATGGAGAATAGTTCCCCACTCATCCACCCATTTTTATCCCATGGAAGCAGTCCCTAGTCACCCTTGGTCAGAGTATCACACCTCTCACGCAAATCCACCATGAAATTCATAACCAACATATACCCACCCTGGACATCCTATCGACTCCAGGGATTTCCTCATCAGAAATAGTTATGACAACTGCCAAACTAATTTTTTCATGCTCCGACCTTGGGCCACTGAAATCCCATCATCAGTTTTCAGTCATCCCTCGCCATCATTCCTATGTTAAACCTATCAAATCAGAGACCCTAGTCCCTTGCATTAATAGCTCTCTCGTTTCATTGAGGCTTCCTTTTTTTCGACTTCAACACCCATTCTCCAAAAAGGAAGTAGTACCTTGGATGGCTCCTCACCACAATAGGGGAATCCTCGAGTGGCACTATGGGAATCATCATGCCCATAGATGACATTGATCCTCCTGAAATTCGACTACAACACAAGCTTTCATGTCAAGATGGTATCATACTTTACAACCATTGCACTTTTCCCATATTCTTCGAAGACCAATGCTATTATAAGCATCTCTTTCAGCAATGCTTACACAAGAAGGTCCCAGTCATACACCCATGTGTACATTGAGTAGTTAGATTCCTTACCAATATTACGCATGTGGGCACCACATTCAACCTATTGTCAAATAAAAAATACCCTTAAGGGCGTCAGCAATCGTCGTCATCAACCAAATCAGTAGATCACTACCACAGCAGTGACATAGATAGAACCTTTATCTGTCAGATAGATTTTTTTAGCTAGCCAAAGCATTACGAGCATGGGACATGCCCGCCTCATAAAATATAATTTTTTATTTATTGTATCATACTATTTCTTGCAGGTTTCCAACAGAACATGGTCACTCTTTTACCCACTTTAAGGGGTTTCCAATCTTGGGATGTACGCAGGTCTCTCTCTCTCTCTCTTGACACAGATTACACAGAAAGGAAACAATAATGTATTTCGACTATACAGTTCTTCCCAGACCTCACACATTAGGGGGAAACTGTTAAAATTGGAAAATTGGACAAGCCAAAATGGCATTATAAAATTTCAAGAAGAAGGATTTACAGGGCTGAGAAACATTAGAGAAACTAAAAAATTTAAAAATCTCTAAGGTCAAGAGGAAAAATATTAAATTGTGCACCAGAGACATAGGAAAAATGTGCCTTGTGCGCATTTTTCTTTGATAGGTGGGCTAGTATGTGCGGCTTTCCCTCAAAAATCCGCTCGGTCCTCGGAGTGGTGGAATTCACCATCTGGGACCACTTGACACACTTCAGGAGATGATCCTCCACTTAAGCCCACCCAAGGACAGCTGCCTAGATCCACCTTGGGACCTCAAGTGAGAACAAAAAGGAATTAACCCTCTCTCTCGGGTCACCTTCCACAAGTGTACCAAGAAAGGGAATAAGGATTTGAATTTGCATATAAATTTCCACCATGAGAAGAACAAAATGAGATCACATTGTTATGCTGGCCAAATTTCCCATGAGAAAACCAGCAGTGTGTAATCCAGAATAGTAGTAGAGTTAGAGGATTTGGTTGTTGGCCACCCAAAAACTTCATTCCCTTAGGAGAAGAGAGAGGCCTTGCGACATCAGCTCAAGGGTAAAAAACCTCCTTGCACTAGGTCTTATAACTCCATAGTTCTAAGGATCCTTTGGCAAGTGTGTAACGTTCTACCTTTCTTTTTATCAATAGTGGTCAATAAGAGGGGATTTTATTCCATCGTTTGTATTATTGTCTTGTTTGACTCATTGGAGCTTTTGATTTTGTTTTAGTTTAGTTGTGTTTCTTATTCTTATATGCATAATACTACATTCCATAATTTAGTGTATTTATATATATTAGCATGTATTCACTAACCTGCTAACCATATTTTCTACCTGTGACCATAGCTTGTAGTTTGCAACCATTCCTACCAAGCACCGGTGGTTTGGTACACTTGTGCACCAATACCACCACTACAAATATATCCAATAATCAACCCATAATACTGCGAACAACGAAGTATTTATACTAATTTTACAAAAATATTTACATAAATGTTGTCTCAAACGACAACATATTATTAGCGTAATATTGAACAATAAAATCTAACTGTTACAAAATAATAGGCTAGGTGGAGATGATCTAGAATGCTGGCACTGCTTTGGGGGAAATAGTTGCTAAATAGACCTATTTTTGAGCTACGCTGGTTGGTGTGTTGGCTGATGTGATGAGTGATGATGATTGTCTCTTAATTATTGAATAATCCTGTAACTCATAGGGTTTATCGCATCAATCTTCATCTGGGATAGTCAACTTAATTACCTTTTAGAAAATCTCATCGACTTCAGTGTATTTGGAAAAAGTGGACTTTAATACGAAGATGTGATTTACCTCACGTTGGATGAAAAAATCATTACTCATTTCTTCTAAAAATTCTCTTCCTGTCATACTACCCTTGATGCTGGAAAATTCGGTTCTGTCCCTGGCAATTTCCTTTAACTTATTTACATAGTTTTCATGAGTTATTAACTTATCATTAATCACAAACAAAGAAGGCAGGCCCTTCTGTGTTAAAGGCTCTATCTTGGTGAAAAACCTGTTGACTACTATCTCTAAACTATGGCACTTTTCTTCCAGCCGAATAACTGAATTCTTCTTAGTAAAAATCCTCTTCACTTCTAGGATGGTTTTTTGTCCTATCATATACTCCCAAATAATCTAACTCATATCTGTTCTTGGATTTTAGGAACTTGCTAATTTTGTTTGCTATTGTAGGCATCTCTCCAAGCTCCCGTTTGATGTCTCTGATAGCATCATTGGCCTTTTTTATCAACTCCTTTTGCTCAAAAATAATTTGGATGTAGGGCCAGGTCTCATTAATGGAGTTCATGATATTTTCCCAGATGATTTCCTTGGCTTGGGCCAAGGTTTTTCCTATTGTTGATTCTCTCTCTGACTTCTGCAATCTCTCTATCAATTTCTGGGCTCTTTTTTCTTCTACTGAATGAGAAGCTTCACTCCTTGTCCTCTGGTCTTGCAATACTTTGACCTGATCATGTAGCTTCTTGATCTCTTATGTCTGAATAGACATATTTTTCATTACCTTTGTCAGTTGTTCTGCACCATTTGCTATCTGTGTAGTAGATGTTGTAGTTGTAGGAATGGCTGTAAGAGGTACATTATCCAATGGAACCATGGACATATTTGCAGTTTGCTCCTGTTCTTTGATCATCTTTTCCATTTCGGTCTCCATTTTTCTTATCTGTGCATTTTGCTCCATGATGAGCTTCTTCATATCCGTCTTCTGGGTCTTTGTCTTCTAAATTTCCTTGGGGAGAGGATCTTCTGTATCTGATAACTTCAGTTGTTTTCTCAATGCTGCTATGTCAACATTCTTATTTTTGAGTATCTCCTCTACAACCTTCATATTAGAGGGCTCATATCCTATCTTAACCACCAAATATTCTAAGGATTTAATCCTTGTATCATTAGCAAGAGAATATATTTTTTCAATTTTTAACTGTGATTGGATATTGGACAAAGTAACCTGCAACTTGGAAAGACTCATTGATGTGTTAGTCAAAGTTGAAGATATCATTTCACATGTCTTCTTGTGGATCTCAATTTGATCAATGGGATGAATGTATTTTATGTTGAATTCAAAATATTTCTTCTTGTAGTCAGCTACTGACTTTTGTTGTGGAATTTGGACCTCAATGAAGGCCATTTTCATCTTACCTTTCTCAGAATAAAATGCTGACAACAACCTGCTTTGAGAACTAGAATTCTTCTTCCAAAATTGACTATAAGTGTTGTTCTTCAAGATTTCATTTTTTAATTTAATCTCGTTGAATGTGTCAAAGACTGTCTTTTCCTTCTCACCTTGGACAAACTTAGTTGTCTGGATAGCCTGCTGCTGGTCATGTGATATTGAAGAATTTGTAGGAGAAGTAGTGGATTGGCCACCTACTTGAGAAGATGAAGGTGTTTCCTTAGTGACCATTGCAACTTGTTATGAATCTTTGTCTGTATTAACTTAAGGATTCAGCTTGGTCCTTTTTCTGTACATTATTTTGAATTCTTTGCTTCTAGTGCCAGCCACTGAAGGTGACTCTTCTTCTTTTTTCCTTTTCCCTGCTTTTTCCTGTGGGACAGGATTCTGTGATGTTGATGTCGATACTAGCTTGTCCTCAGCTGCTGATGTACTATTACAATAAAGGGCCCAATCTGTGTTTTAATCCTAGACTATGACTTCTTCTTTGTTGATACAAAGTGAATTTCATCATCATTCAACATTTGTCTGATATACTCCAGAGAAAAAATCCTCATTGGGAGGAATTTTGGGAGTTTGTAAGGCACAATCTCATAGCAATAGACTCTTATCTCTGTGTAATTCTGGTACAAGTACCAGCCTCATGTCTTGGCCTGATCTGATGAGTGTAGAATTCTCTTTATATCTTCACCTATTCTAGGTTCAATTGTACTGCTCAAAATTCTCATAGCTGGATGTACAAATAGTTCAATGAACTGTTTGTATGAAAATTCATTCTCCTATTTCATTACCAATGTTTTCCAGAAGATGACTGATTACTGGTTTCCATATTCATCAAGCTTCTGCAGAGAAAACTTAAATCTATTTGCCTGATAATACATAAACATGTATACTAAAATAGAGGAGTATTTAAAAACTTCCTCTGTATAAAATTTGATAAACTCATCATGGATGTTGTCTGCCAAGAATTGGCTGAAATTGAAGATGATTTATGGTTTACAGTCTATGGAAAATATGGATAGGAAGATTATAATGGGTTCATCTATCCACTGATCAGAATAATAGGCAAGAAAGTATGCAATCACTGTTATAATATTTTTTTTCTCGATCAGGGAAGATGGAGGAAGGGTATGGAGGGTTTTTCTTTGGAAGCTAAGTGTTTTCAGGTAGGAAAAGGTCAAATATTTTAGCTCTTTTGGAAAAATCAAGCTTCTGTTATAACTCATTGAGGGCTTCTAGGGAGAAATGGGTACCATTTTCCATAGAGGGAGCTTGCATCATCTGATAAATTGATTGTGCAGTGATGGTGAAAATGATTTCACCAGTAGGGGCAATGATGACTCTTTGACTGGGGATATAACAGGCTTAAAACTTTCGAATAAAATCAGGGGAGTTTTATGTGTGGGGGAAGATGTAATGAGGCAAAGTGGACTCCCAGAGTCCAATATCATCATATTTGTCAATATATTTCTCTTCTAGCTAACAATACATTTCAAATAATTCAAATTCACACAGAGTCTCATTGATTTTGTAATCTGTGTTAGCTAGGGGGACATGATCTAAATCTAGGGGAGAGTGGACCAAGGGATTGAATGGTTCCTCCTAGTTTTTCTTTTTAGGAGGCATATTCAATTGTTTTCAGATAAATTTAAATGGAATTTGGAATAGAACGGGTTTACAAGGAATGCACAAAGCTCTGTAATTGCTTGAAGGAGGCAAGGTAGACACAATTTCTTTGGTTGAAGACAAATTAATGGATCAAAATGGCGCAATGTAAACCTGTTAAAAAATTTAATTCGAAGATAATAGAGAAAAATAAAGGTTGAAATGGTTAAATTGCATGAATTTATAAGAAAATCTGATTTTATGTTGAACATGGCGCGGATCTGTTAATTTAACAGTCATTATTTCAATTAAATGTGTTAACGGATCAATTACCGTGGGAATGGATTTGATTTGTAACGGATAGATGATGTGGCATGATGGGAGTGGTAGAGGTAACATATAGGGAGGGGGTATTTATGATGCAGGGAGCAATGATTTTCGTGGGGGTCGTACTGAGTGGTAAATGGTTTAGGTGGAGGGGGGTGTGAATAGAGGAGAGGAGGCCACGTGGTCGTGGGTTTGGACGAGAGATAATTTTTTTCTGAACCCTACCTCGACAGTAAAGCTAGGATGGAGGGGGGGGGGGGCGAGTTGAGTAAAATTAAGTCGATCGGGAAATGGTGGAATCAGACAGACGATAGATGTGAGCGGCTTAAAATTTGTTGACTTGACCTTTTGTTGGGTAGCGGTTCTTTCAATTGAAGTGAAAACTTAGGATAAAAATAGATCAAATATTCCATTTTTGTGCCCAATTCGAAACTCAAGATAAAGTGATTTTGTCACTTTTCCTCTTTATGTGCCAAATATATTTTGAAATGAAACTTAGGATAAAATAATTTTAATCTTTTGAAATCCCAAAACACCTCTACCTACCCTTCAAATTTTCATTCTTTTTCAAAACTAACAATTTTTACTTCTTTCTTCTAGGGGTACATTTAGACTAGCAAACCCATATCTCTCTTTTGATGAAAAATATAATCTACTCTATCACTTATTTCTCCTATTGATTCAGATTAAATAGTTGAATCAATTTCATTTTCTACCTAACTATTGATTTTCCAAGATTAAATTGTTTTGCAAATCTTTATTCTCTAACCTAATTTACAAAATTCACAATTGTTCAACCATGATTAAGTTGTACGATTTGAAAAAATATCTAGTTATTGTGGAATTTTAAAATAGGTTGCACACAACCTTATTTTATTTTTACATAAAGAAAAATATCTATCAGTAGTGGCATTTGAATTTACAGCAATTTCAATGTTATTTTCTCTATTTTTTCTTTTGTGGGGATTTGATTTGATTTTTATTCTTTTTCAAGTTTTCTTTCTTTTTGTCTTTTTGTCTTTATTCATTTTTTTTATATATGCCCTCTTTTAATTTTTATTTTATATATATATATTGGAAATCATTTTCATATTGGAAATTATTTACAATGTCAAATTACTGAGAAAAAATACTCAATCACCTTGAGATCTTATAAATTATAGGACCCTAATAGGTCATCAGATGGATTTGACGATGATACATTGTGATAACCAGAGTTGCATAAAACTCTCGGTTAATCCAATATTCCATGACAGGTCCAAGAATATTGACATCTGGTACCACCATATCAGATATTGTGTTCAGAGGCGCATTATGTTGTTGTAGTACATTCCCACGGAGGATCAGGATGCAGATATCTTGACAAAGGCGCTTGCAAAGAGAAAATTCGAATACCAAAGAGGCAGGATTGGGGTAGTAGATAATCCCTTTCTTGTTGAGAGGGAGTATTGAAATTCAAAAAGAAAATGCACCACATACTAGTGTGGGATTCCAGGTCACACATGAGTGAGGAATTAAGTGACACATTAGTGCTAATGTGGGCATCTAATTGTTAAATAATTTGGAAAATAAATTATAATCTTATCTCATAACAACTTGTAATAGTTAACTAAGTGTGATAGACTTAGTTAGCTCAGGAATTTCGAGTTGAGGGTCAAAGGATAGGAATGTAGAGTGATTCTATTATTTACAAGGTCCAGTTGCAGTTGTAGCACTAGTGTGGTGTGAGTGCAATCAGTTAACTCAAATTAATTGAGTTAAAATTAGTTTAACTAGTTCTAACTGATTCATAAGCTGGCGGAAGATCAAGTGAATTAAAATAGATTTAATTCACTGATCCAGGAGCATCTTGATCATTACAGTTCAACAAAAAGGTCCATGTCAACTCCAGCAGTTCGATGTCCAGTTTAGTCTTCATACACGCAGTTTCACCAGTTTTGTCAGTGTAAAGTTCGTCATGTGTTTCGAATTTGGATTAAAAAAAGTGTAAAAGGGGACATGGTATTTATGGACCTAGTTCTAAGGTTTCCTATGTTGAAAAACCTTATGAAGTTGAAAGTCCTATTCCTAAATATCTAAAGCATATGTCAAAACCTAGCCCTAAGTCTAAACCCTAATCATTAAACCCTATCCACATGATCTAGACCTATGTTTAAACCTAAGTCTCTAAAGTCCTAAGTTTGATACCTAAGACATTAAACCTAAAACCTATGCTAAAAAACCCTATAGCGCAAAATTCAAACCATATATATAAAACATTACAAAAAAAAACTTTAATCTAAGGTTCGGACTTCGGGATATATATATAAAAGTTTTGTTTTAAAAAAACATTATATTAAAAATATATAAACCTACCCACAGCACTAAGTTCCTAACCGCGCAGTTATGAAACCGTGTCAGAAGGATTGCACATGTGGCAGGTTTATAAACCGCGGCAGGAATGTTGTGTTGAAAGTTGTAAACCCACGTTTCAAAACTACGTCGGGTTTTGTATAAAACATGTGACAAGTGTTAAACCACGGAGTTAAGCCGCCAGGTGTAGCTAGGTTTATGAAGAGATAGGGATTCGAATCCCTTATCACTTAAAATCCTCAACCAAATGCTAAATTAAGAATTAGTGGTTCGAATCAGTCATTATTTAAGCCATGGAAATTTTCATAAAGTTCATCTTGGACATTGAGTATTTTGAGTTTAGTTTCAGAAGGTTAGAGGTGAATTTGTTTGCAACATTGCTCAGCCATTGGTGGTCGGAATTGAGCATGGAGAAAAGCGTCGGAAAGGCGATGAAGAGTAATTTCTATTTACAGGGTTCAGAAGTGCCTGCAAGCATAGTCATTATGTTCCATTTCAGTGTATATATTCTTCAAGATAAATCCTAATAAAAATGGACGCCCACTTAAAAGCGGACCCAGAGATGTAGTCTAGGAGGGATGAACTCCATCATCAAATTGTTTGCTTCTTCTTCTCTCTGATTATTGATGTTATTTAATCATTTATTGTTGCTGGTTTATGTCATATTTCATTAAAAGCTAACAATCAATATAAAGGACAAAATAATCAAACTTCTTAAAAACTTTATTCGATCACATTCAGATCATTTTTGGTATCAAAGCAGGTTGTGCTAATTTGTAGTTTTCTTGTCAGTGGATGTTAACCAGGTTGGGATTGCAACGTGGAAAAGGCGAGCTTGAGGAATTTGATCCAGAAATCGGAAAGCATAAAGTTTTTCATCAATCAACGATGACAGGGACTGAGACCATTGAGACTCCTGAAGCTACTGAAAGGAAACCCATGGATGAGAATCAAATCCATCAGATGTTTCTAAACATGCAGCAGATGTTGGCAGAATTATATGAAGACAAGAAGACGAGAGATGCAGCCTCATCATCGAAGGCATCAAAGAAGGAAAAGGGTAAAGGCAAGGCAGATAAATCTCCTTCTCCTCCATCATCTCCATCATCTTCTTCTTCCTCTTCTACTTGTAGTTCTGAATCAGAAAAAGAAAAGAAACCTAAGAGTCCATTATTGAAATTTGATGTAAAGTTCGAATTACCTGTGTATGATGGTGAAATAAAACCTGAGAAATTAGATAATTGGGTAAATAGTTAGAAGTCTATTTTTGTATTCAAGATATTACTAATGATAAGACAAAGATCCAATTAGCTACTCTTAGAATGGGGGTTACTACTTTGATCCGGTGGGAGAGTAGGACACAGATAGATTTAAAGTGTAAGGGAAAAGTTATCACCTCATGGACTAAGTTTATTAAAGCTCTAAAGAAACAATTATATCTGTTGGGTCACACACAACAAGCTGTAATTGATTGGCAACACTTGCGATAAGTTAAGCGACAAAGTGTTCAAGACTTCACACAGGAATTCAGAAAGAAAGCATTAGCACTCGGTATTTCTTTGGACACAAAAGAAACTTTGTTGAAGTATATTGGCAGTTTTCATTCATATTTGTAGCATATATTATTAATGTTCAATCCTAATGATTTTGATGAAGTATGTGTTCAGGATATTGATGCAAATCAGGTGGTATACCATTCAAGTTTACACCAAAGACATCCAAGCAGATGGAAACTGAAGACAACAAAAAGAAGGGCAATTCGAAGGGAAAAAAGACTGCCACAGCTCAGAAGGAAGATGATAGACCTACGTGTACACATTGCCAAAGGACCGGCCATGATGAAGCTAGGTGTTGGAAACTTCATTCGGAATTGAAGCCGAAGAAGTTTCAATCGAAGAAGGGTGAAAAGAAGCAGAAACAATAGTCCAATAGGCTTAGACTTGGGATCCGCTTCAGGTGATGAAGGTAAAATCACTGCTATGGTTACAACAGGTAAAATTTCTGATGCTAGTAATTCTTATACTTCTTCAAACATCAAACAATGGAATGAAGATAAAAGAATCGAGTTATTTCATATAAGGGTAACTTCAAAGCATACTAAGGTGGATACATTGTTCGATACGGGATCACAAGAAAATTTGATTTCTGAGTCATTGGTTAAACAATTGGGTTTGAAAACACATAATCATCCAAATCCATATCCTTTAGGGTGGTTAAAGGAACAAAGTCAAATTCATGTTACCAAACAGTGTCGGTTAAAATTTGCAATCACAGCTAACTATATCGATGAAGTGGAGTTAGATATGATACCGTTAGACATTTGTGGAATTGTCTTAGGTAGCCCTTATCTCTATGACCATGATGTAGTATTTTATAGAAAGGAACATATGTATCATCTCATAAAATATGAGATTAAATACATCGTTCGGGCACATAAAAACAAAGATCACTTGAATTTAATTAATGCTAATCAGATGAAGCGCTTAGTAAGTTCAAGTGGGAGATACATACTCATGTCGATAAAAGAGAAACATAAGGATCTTATTGATACTTGTTCAGGTTGTGAAATTTAGTATGAAGGTAATTTGGTTAAAAAGGTAGATTCATTTCAGGATCTAGTTAAAGAACCAAAACATCTACTTCATAAAATGGAAATATCACATGAGATGCAGTTGATGTTTGATGCCTCTAATAATGAAATGTATCACAAGTCAGTTATAGAGCATAAATAAATAAAGCAAAAAATTCCAGGGAAGGTTGGAAAAGAGTTAATGCGACTTAGATCATCTCCATACAATTCACCCATAATTTTGGCTCATAAGAAAAACAAGGCATGGGGAATAAGTGTCGTTGTTAAAATTAAGCAGAAAAAATTCACAGCATTGATAAATCATCAACAACCATATGAAGTTAAAACAGATGTTAAAGGTTATGCAATGAAAATAGTGATTCACATAGATTATCAGCTGCTTCAATACTTTCAGTCATATACTAAGTTGCAATAATCTCACTACAGTTGGATGGATTTCTTCAGCAAATTCACTTTGTAATTAAGGACAAGGAAGGTGTAACAAGTAAATTAGTTGATATGTTGTCTTTGAATGCTTTATTAGTACTGCATAAAATTTCATTAGTTTATGAAGTTTATGTAGAACAGTATAGAACTGATGATGATTTCAAAGATGTTTTTGAATCACTAGCTCATAATGCTCAAATAGAAAGGGTGCAGGTTATTCGGGAAATTTATCTTTCTCGGATTGCAGGATATTTCAGCGTAAGCACGACTACGACACAAAGTCAAATGTATTGTTACTGGCCTCATATGTATGAAAAAATTGTGAAGTACATAAAGGGATGTGTAATGTGTTCGACAAGCAAGCCATGCAATTGAAAGATTGGTTTGCACATGCCACTTCTAGTTCCTTTGCAACCATGGGGCAGCATGGATTTGGTTCAAGGACAGACATAAATGGTGAAGAGGACCGAGATACATATTCTTCGAGGTAACAACTATAAACATCCTAAGTTGTGGGATGAATTTTTAACTTATGTGCATCAAGCTTACAATCAAGCCTTACATTCTTCTGTGCCATGACAAGCATTGAGTCAAGTCAGGTTCAAATTGCATCAGTTTCAGGTCGATGATCAAGTATGGTTGTATGTCATCAAAGTCAAGATGAAAGTGAGAGATTTGTATTCTCACTTATTGTCAGTTTAAAATCAAGCTTTTGTGGTCAAAAATATTTTTAAATGGAGAGGATTGATCCAGGAGGATTTTAATCATTACAGTTCAGCAGAAAGGTCCAAGTCAACTCCAGCAGTTCGATGTCCAGTTCAGTCTTCATACACGCAGTCTCGCTAGTTTTTTCAGTGTAAATGTCGTCATGTGTTTCGAATTTGGATAAAAAAAAAGTGTAAAAGGGGACATGGTATTTATGGACCTAGTTCTAAGGTTTCCTATGTTGAAAAACCTTATGAAGTTGTAAAGTCCTATTCCTAAATACCTAAAACATATGTCAAAACCTAGCCCTAAGTCTAAACCCTAATATTTAAACCCTATCCACATGATCTAGACCTATGTTTAAACCTAAGTCTCTAAAGTCCTAAATTTAACACCTAAGACATTAAACCTAAAACCTATGCTAAAAAACCTTATAGCACAAAATTCAAACCATATATATAAAACATTACAAAAAAAAACCTTTAATCTAAGGTTTGGACTTCGGGATATATATATAAAAGTTTTGTTTTAAAATAAAATTATATTAAAACTATATAAACCTACCCATAGCGCTAAGTTCCTAACCGTGCAGTTATGGAATCACGTCAGAAGGATTGCACATGTGGCAGGTTTATAAAC
The DNA here is from genome assembly GCA_034641835.2 of Pinus albicaulis. Lineage (NCBI taxonomy): Eukaryota > Viridiplantae > Streptophyta > Pinopsida > Pinales > Pinaceae > Pinus > Pinus albicaulis. The sequence continues at coordinate 654,196,710 of CM076579.1, read as the reverse complement.
CGCGACAGGAATGTTGTGTTGACAGATGTAAACCCGCGTTTCAAAACTGCGTCAGGTTTTGTATAAAACATGTGACAAGTGTTAAACCACATAGTTAATCCGCCAGGTGTAGTCGGACCAGAACCGTCGGGAAGAAGTCGTAACCGTCAGGCTCAAGCCGCAACCGCCAGTCAAAGGTGCTGATCACATGCCAACGGTTAGTTGCCTCCACTCGGTTAGCTAACACTGTGGCCAAAAAATATATTATATGGTTTATATATGGGTTTTCGAATTAAAATCAACGCTAAGGTTAAGGAGTTATATCCCTAGGTTTATGAAGAGATAGGGGTTCAAATCCCTTATCACTTAAAACCCTCAACCAAATTCTAAATTTAGAATCAATGGTTGGAATCAGTCATTATTTAAGCCATGGAAATTCTCATAAATTTCATCTTGGACATTGAGTATTTTGAGTTCAGTTTCAGAAGGTTAGAGGCAAATTTGTTGCAGCATTGCTCAGCCGTCAGTGGTCAGAATTGAGCATGGAGACAGGCGTCAAAAAGGCGAGGAAGAGTACTTTCTGTTTACATGGTTCAGAAGTGCCTGCGAGCATAGTCATTCTGTTCCATTTCAGTGTAAATATTCTTCAAGATCAATCCTAATAAAAATGGGTGCCCACTTAAAAGTGGACCCGGAGATGTAGTCCAGGAGGGATGAACTCCGTCATCAAATTGTTTGCTTCTTCTTCTCTATGATTATTGTTGTTATTTAGTCATTTATTGTTGTTGGTTTATGTCATCTTTCATTAAAAGTTAAAAATCAATCTAAAGGACAAACTAATCAAATTGCTTAAGCACTTTATTCGATCACATTCAAATCATTCAAAAGTAGTGATCTACCAAGTAACTAATGATTCACCATTAACAGTTGCATGCATGTCAATTATGATGATGATCCAGTTGAGAAAAATGTTAAAGGCAAGTAAACTATCAATTGTATTTTTAGCGAACTGCCCAGGTGCAGTTATAAAGCCATAGGAATCCCATGATGGATTGCGCAATCAAGGAAGGTTGAAATTCCTATTTAATAGGAGTTATTTTTCTTAGGGATTGTGTGAGCAAGGCAAGTTAAATGTGGGTAGGAAATTGGCTACGTATTGGTCCAATTTTTCCTAGATCAGTGTGATACAATTGGTAGATTGTATGAGGTTGTGGTGAGTACACATGCATTGTATTGTTTCATGATTCCTTGGTTGATTATACAATAAATATGGAGGGGTTTCGAGCAGTTGCTTTCCCCAAGAAAATCTTGTGTTGTGCAATTGATTTACTTCTTTCTCTTACTTTCATATGATTGAGCGATTGTGCTTTATATTCCAAAAATATTGTAGAAGGATCCAATATCTTGTTTTAGTACGTTGCATGATCAGATTGAATCCATTGGTGTAATTTATACATGGTATCAGAGCTATGTTAGAGGAGATTTTATACATAAACAAGATGTGATAAGATGGATATCTTGTTGATGTAGCTAAGATGAAGGTCATGATATTTGACTTAGAGTCTATTAGGGTTTGGAGGATTGATCTCTCCTACTTTTTTTGTGCATTTTTATTTTTCTATGAGACGAGACAAGATGTGATGATGATGTAGTTGTTTTCCCTCCTATGTTGAGTCATGTCATTCGAGGTGTACTTATGATGAGGATGGAAATTCCTCCCTAGCTAAGAGGGAGTGTTTAAATTTTGGCAGCTATGGGACAAGTTTACCATAGAAACCCTACAACCCAAAGAGGAGCCCATCTAGCCCCAAACAAAAATTCAAATTGGAAAAAACAAATTATTTATAATTTATCATGGCTCCACTCTCTCTTTATGATTTAATAATGGAAAAAATTTGTTCAGGCGAATAATTTCAAAGACATTTGTTAATTATATTTAAATGAGATTTGAATTTGAATTTCCCTCTAAAAATCGGTTTCATAATACTTATATCGGCTTGCTCCAAGAGTCGGGTCTCTCCATATGAATATCAGCTACATATATCCCATCGATGTGCCTCATTAAAATTCATGTGAGAGACGCATCATCACTCAATGATTCATATATCTATGGTTCGTAAAACATTTGTCTGTTCTATGGTTCCTAATTTTTTTTTTGATTTTATGGTTCATGGCAGGAAAAATTTTAAGAACCCCCCTAAATTTATATATATAATAAATAGGCGAATCCCCATGATACATAGGAAAAATGGAAGGCAATTTTATTAATAATATAATATGTATATATAATTTTTTGGTGAATCTCTCACGAGATTATATTATCTTGTAAAATCATGGCGAATCACTAGTACAAATAGCGAATTGCTACTACAAAATGGTGAATCGTTGTCTAGTGGAGTTCGGGGTGTTGGTTCCAATGAAGATATGGTAGTTGAACCAGGAGTAGAAAGAAGAGAACCACCGAGACCAAGCATGGCACATGGTGACTTATGAGGGAAATAGTTCTCGTGTAGTTTGGAAAACACGTTCTTCTAGTTCTGCTAAGCGTAGTGTTTTTGCTCATGCTAATACTAGCATTGATATTGAGGTTGGAGAGGAGTTTGAGGAAGCATGGAAGGTAGCAGTGGTGGAGAATTACAAAGAGTACCCCATGATGGGCTCCATTTTTCCCTTTGGTATCTGTGCCTGCAAGATCTTCTGTCCATTGAACCAACAATTAACCGTTCAACCAACAATCAACTTGACTAAGTTGATTAGGTACGAGTCAACTTAGACTAATATTCAAAACTATGCTTTGCACTATCCCATATTTATCACACTAATGCTACACAACATTGTGCATTTGCACCTAACTCTCAATAATTCTTTTCCAAGAAAAATCTATAATAAGAAAAATATTTTACTATATTCTAAAAGGTGAAGATGTAGAAATCATGCCACAAAGTGAAAGGAAATAAAATATCTTTCCTCAAACCACCAAGTATATAAAGAAAACAATAATGATTATAATAATAGAACTAGATCTATCGATCTATCGATCTATGCATGATATGAGAACCATAAGCATTCAAGTGACTAATTTCAAACTCAACAAAATCCTCTAAACAAGAAACAAACAAACCACTAAAATTTTCAAAGATATCAAGACTAGACATTAACACAATTTCATGTACTTGAATAAGCCCATTGTTGCTTAGCGTTAGACTTCTTAAATTTGTCCTTTATCATTTAATACTAGGACACTATCTATGTGAAAAGAAATAGGTCCCAAATTCATCAAATCTGACTTCATTTCCAATCAAAGATAAAAAATAGCTTCATTTCCAATACCAGTATAAAATCACACATTTTCCAAATATCAATAATTATTTTCCAAGAAAATATAAAACTTGAAACTCAGAAAAATTCCCCAAACACAAGCAACATATATACCAGTAAAATTTTCCAAGATGTCAAAGCTAGACATCAAGGTAGTTTCATGTACTTGAATGAGCCCATTGATGCTTTGTGTTAGTCTTGTTAAATTAGTTATTTATCATTTAATACTAGTCAAACATTGTCTATGTGAAAAGAAATAGGTCCCAAAATCATCAAATCCAGCTTCATTTCCTGTCACAAATAAGAAACAAACAATGTAAGGATTAAATATGAAACATCAATCTTAAAATAACACGCATGAAAGAAATGTAGTTGCAATGTTACAATGAAAAATACAAAATATAGAACCCATTTTTACTTGAATTTGACATGTAGTAATCTTGCATGATCAATGGAACATGTATACCAAAATAAGAGTCCTAGGGTATTTCAATTTCCCAATTCTCATCTTGGTCATCATTTTATACATTGTGAACATGATCCTTTCCAGATGTACTGTCATTATGAGCCTCCAAAACATTATGTTCTGTATCAAGTTCATTAGATAAATTTGTTATATTGTTTTCTCCCCTTCTATTACAATCTGATCGCCAAAGCTCTAGTGCTCTTTCATATGGAAAATTGTCAACGTCATACTTTGTTACATATAATCTTAAACATGTATCCACATGTTTATCAAGCTTGTTCCTCAACTTTGACTTCAAAAATGATAGTGCACTAAACATTCTCTCATCCTCCACTGATCCCAAAATCATGGTTTGACACAAATCTACTAATTTAAAATATTCTGATATGTTTTCTTGCAGGTATTGGCTAGCACTTAAAGTATTCCATAATCTTGTTATAGCACCGTTTTCATTAGGATTCTTCAAAAAAGGATATTGGTTCCACATTGTTTCAGCAAAGCGTCCACCTTGTTGATACAATTTTGATGAATCTAAAATACCTTCAATCTGTTCTCCATGTATTGAGACTTTCTTGCAAAAGTGGTCTACTAAACATTTTAATCTCTTTTGAAAATCGGCTTTTAAATTTCTTGGACATTGACAATTGTTCCAATATTGAGGGTATACCACACACATGGCCTCCAACAATTCATCTCGAGGAAATCGTTCTCTTATCTTTGATGATAGTGATCTTGCAATTTCTATCAAATTTTGTCTCACTGAGATCACAATATTATCAAATTGGTCTCTTGACACGGGGCAATATTTGGTGATTCGTCCCGTCTTACTAATATAATGAAATGGAACCATATACCCACGCAGTGTGATACATAGTATCCCTTTTTCATCAAACATCAAAATTTTTTCAGTATTTTATATATTGATGATCTTAGTCCAACTTGTAAACTTTGGACCAGTAAAAGAGTCTAGCATCATATACAAATTATCCAATGCAAGGCATGCTGAATTTCTCGCATTTGTGTATTCGGAAATATACATTGTGCGATTCTGAGACATTTTCAAGAGGACATTCATTTCATGTAACATAGGAAGAATTCCAGCCAATGTTAATAATGTTTCTATATCAGTTAGTCGAAAAAGAAGATCTTGAGCTTTATCTACATTGTAGCGATTTTCATACATCAACCCTACCAAAGATTTGAAGTCACTAAATAGTCTTTGAGCTGGTCCATTTAATGAGATCCATCTTGTGTCAACATCTTTCAGTAGTTTTTTTCCATCCGTAACACCATCTGCAAATTGTTGAAACTATAAATATCATTTGGGACTACGAGAAAAGTATGCATGAGTCTCACGTACAAGATCTTTAACTTTTGAAACTGATGGAAACTTGCTTACTATTTTAAATGCAAGATTCATCCTATGAGCCATACAATGAATATTAATCATATATGGCGAAGCTGATAGTTGTAGTCTAACACAAAGACCATTCCTTTTTCCTTGCGTTACCGATGCTCCATCTACTCCAATGCATACCAACTTTTTCGCAATCATTAAATGATCCATACCACTTTCTTTCAAAGTATTAAGAACCAGTTCATAAATATTTTCAGCTGTAGAAGTCTCTCTCATATTTTTAATTCCAAGTAGATAGGAATGCCTAATACGGTCATTAACCATATAAATGCTCATGCAGATCCATGAAGTATTATCAATAGCTGTAACCTCATCCAAAGACAATGCCAAAAACCTAGCATTTGCAATCTCTTGTTTCAAATAATCAATTTCTACTTGAGCTAGATATCTTGCCCATTCCCAACCACTAGCTACGGACCAATGAGAAGATGGAAAGTTTGGCACGTGAAGAAAAGATAGAAATTTCATATGATCTGGATAATTTGTCATAGGACGAAATTTACATAAGATGTGAAATACAATGCTCAATTGTATTGTCTTGGATACAAACTTTTTTCCATCGTCTTTTCAAATTGAGATATGATGGTTCCTCCACTTGCCTCAAGTTTATTCTTACTTATTAAATATTTTTTGTATTCTTCCACACATTGGCTATGTCGACATTCCTCCAAAGATTTCCATATGAAAATAGATTTATCTTTACCATTTACAATTTTCTTTTCATAAACCTTTCCTACATGCTTTTGTATTGTATCTAGCTTCATCTGAAATTTCACTACCTTGCAACTTTTCCAACTACACGCAAGAAATTTAACTTCTCCTAAATCCTCATTTGTAGAAGGAATTTCTTCAATGAATGGAAAACTTGAGAGCCAATAATCTTGGAATTTTCTCCCTATGGTCCACTGGCCTTTTTTCCTTTTCCGTGAATGGTTTGTGTCACCTTCCAAGGAAATATCTTTAACATTTTCATCATTAATTTCTGTTGAAACTGCATTTATCTCACCCTCATCACTTGAGGAACCTATTATTTCATCCATCATATGGATATCAGATGCATTTTCACAAGAGTTAACATCTCTCTCAGTAACAGATTGTTCAAAGGAGCTTGAACCATGAAGAGAATGTGTATTCTTGGATTGAGACTTTTTAAAGTATGATAATACATCAATTTGCCTTAATAGTTTCTTCCCGGGATTACCTTTTGACATCTCACTGAATATTCCAGAATTAAAACTTCAAATCGATCTAGAAACCTGCATCAATAGTTTCCAAGAGTTGAGAATTAATAGATTTGTAAGTAGCTTTCAAAGTAAAATAAGTGTAATGTTCACAAAAACCATTATGCAATTTTTTATTAAAATGTTGTGCCAAGGCCCAAGCCCAAAAGAAAAAATAAATCATTATACACAAAACAATAACATCATGATTCACCATCTATAAAACAAAGAACATCATTCAAATGTAAAATATATAAAAATTTCCACTAAATTAATTCAAATCTCCAAATCACCTAATGAACACTTGAAAGCTTTAAACAAAACAACAAAATATTACAATAACTTTAATCATCCTTTCCAAAACACCTCTCCCTTAAGTTGTAAAGAATTGGTTATAATAAGTTGAAACATATCCTCTATCATTTTCCATGATAAAAGTGAGGAAGGAAACTAGTCAGTTACTAGTGATTATTTTACTTATCAATGGAAAGAAACCCCTTAAGACATTGCCCTCCTATTGACCATAGTTTCCTTTCCATAGTGAAACACATCCAGTATGGCCATGAAATAACCTAAAAAGACTCAAATGTTTTAAATGATTTGTAAACACACAGGTGCCATGTAAAGTTTCAGGCCCAAAAAAGCACATTTGGGATCCTATAAACCAAAATTAGTTATTGTATAAAACATTTAAAACTCCTACTTAGCACTTATTGTTTTTTATTTAACCAAGTTCCATTGAAATAACAGTCATGGGATGTTACCAAAGAGTTAAACAATAGATAAATGCACACCACAAATCATACATTCACTGGAACTTCCCCTCCCATGAATGACCATCTAAGGGAAAGGGGCAAAAAAGAAGAAAATAAGTCAGCGAATCACCACAGTCAGCCAATGATTCTTAGTGTCAAATCATTGGAAATTGCAAATCAAGTGAAAATTTAACCCATGCATCCATGGGTTGAAAAAAAGAGTTTATAGCAGCCACAAGCTAATCATTCTATGAGTCTACCCAAATCTAAAACAAACTCCTAAAACTTGTTGATTAGAAATTCCCCAAGAATTTTCACTTGGTTCATGAGAGAATGAAAGACGAGTGCAAATAAAATTCCATGAAAGATGAGTGCAAATATCCTTCCATGAATGGATATCACTCTCCAAAATCATTTTGGGAATATTCCAATATGTAGGAGCCAGTGAAACATGGTGCATAACAACAATCTATTGTTCCTGAATTTAAACCGCATCAAGGGAACATTTGCACTCTTCACAAATTGAACATTGAAGACAATTAATTAATGGCTGACATGACCATAGCAACCAAAGCATCAAGCAGAGGCTATAACAAGATTATGTGAAAGTGAGAAAGAACACCCATCATGAAGCATCAAGTAATATCATCCACAACATCAACATCACTGTTGGGCAAATTTTGATTGCCTTCACCTACCAGGAGTAACTTCTGGTGGTAAAGGTGGTTTTAAAGCTAATCTACGCGAACGACGGGGGATAGGATTATGTTCTTCCATGATTGCTGATTAATTTTAACCAAAAATAAATAAACAAAAAGAGGGTAATGCTAGGCAAAAGGGTTTACCAGTAAACTGTGAACTGCAGAATACCTCTTGGCAAGCCAAGAAGTACGGGCAGGAAATCTCCCCGAATGTTGTGTTCGGTGTATCACAATTTATAGGCTGCTGACTCGGTTCACTATAGATGGATAGCACCTAAAATTTGTCCTCCCAAATATACCCGAAGGTACGTGGAGGCCCAAGTCCATATTAGCGCTGTCTGATGTGAAACCGCACAGTGAGAGCACCACCTATATACTTATCATATTGTAACGCCACCCCGAGGGACATGCTATGATATACTTACGTACGTGGGGTGAGATATCACACTAGGAATGTATCGAAGACAAGTTAACGACAACTGCTATGTTTTACGACGCCGAAACACGTCTCTAGCCTAGACCTTCTAAATGTTATCATTATGGTTCCAATGCGTTTTTAGGTAAATTGAGATTAATTTTATGTTGATATTGCTTAAAAATTTTCCTTTCAATGGTACCGCGATGATGTATGTAGAAATTCCTAAATGAAAACTAAGAATGATAACCAAACTTTTCACTTTTAGTTTTTCAATGAAAGACCTAGCTACAAAGGGAAGAGAGAAAATAATTTTGTGAGCAAACAAATCAATGAACAAAAGAAAACATTGAGCACAAAACTAAATGCAAATTTCCTAATGTTCCTTTTTTGCAAAAAACGCAAAATCATACATGCAAATGCAAGTTTTCTTTTCAGTTCCTTTAATGTTATGAATGCAGAAAAGAAACTAAGTGCATCAAACAAATGCTTTTTAATTTTCAAGAAATGAAGAATATGAACGAATACAAACTACACTGAAAAACCTGAATAAACTGAAAAACAAACTACACTCCCTCCTACTCATACTACTAACCTAAAACTAAAACATTCGAAAATTAAAAAACCAAATTTCTTTACCTAAAATATAACCCTTTCTGTTTTCCAAATATTACACCTTCATATCTTAACAACAAAGTATGAAACATGGGGTTTCATGAGTGGAGAGGAAAAATGTTATAATATATTATATTGTAATGGTTTATTGTTATAATATATCAGCCTAGATTCATCTTAATTTTGGATCTACCAAGAACGGAGAGGGATCAAATCTCTTTTCACTCTAAAACATGTTTACATCTCATGAAATTTTGATCCCACTCGACACCTGGTAAATCCAGGGTTAAGATGAATCTACATTAGTTATTAAAAGTGAGAAAGTACACAGGTTACAATTGAAAAATGATGTCCATTGTACTAATATTTATTATTGATATTAATAATAAAAATCTATAGATTGATTTTAGTTTCATGTAATTAATTAATTATAAGAAATATGAGTAAACAAACATGGAAAAAATTAAGCATGTTACAACTTACCAGTGAAAAATTACATGTCCACTGTACACTTCCATGAGCAAATAAACAACAAGGAGAGTGGTTTTAATGAATAGAGAAGGTTGGTTTTTGAAGGAGGGAAAGGTTTCAAGTTTAATCTCAGTAGCCACAATTTTCTATATCTATAAGTTGATTGAACACGTGGATTGTGACTTGGTTCCACCGTACACATGAGAAAAATTAAAGTAATTGGACAGATCAACATCTAAACTGATTGAACACATTGGTCATGTTGGTCCCACCATACACATCATATAAATAACTCGACACTCGTACATACCTCATACCATGTATGTAGCACGTGGGTTGTGATAGTCCCACCATACACATTGAATAAAAGAACCCGACACACGTACACACTTTGTACCATGTATGTCCACTCCACTCTAAGGGAAGGTAAGAGGTTTCGTAAAATAGAGGGTTTTATTTTTTATTTTTTATTTTTTATTTTTTATTTTAATAATTATAGAGGGAGAGGTTTCAAGATCAATCCCCGGGAACTATAACGTCGATGTAGGGAGGCAATAATGTCATCATAAATCTTCATGGAAAAATGTAAAAATGTGTGCGAAATGACAGTGCACCCATCGCTGATAAATTCAAAGACTCAAAAATAAAATTGCAAATATTAAGCAGAGAAAAAAAATGTAAACGTCATACCCAATGCAACCGACATAAATGAAGAACTTCAGGCCAGTTCAACTAGTAATGATGGTTATCTTCTTTGAAAATGTATGTATAGTCTTAGTCTAATCAGGCTTTAAATTTTCCTAGAAAATCATGGAAATTCTCTCAAATTTTTGATAAAATGCTGCATATTGATAAGATCTTGTATAAATTTATATAAATCCAGGTTACATTTGTCAAACTTCAAGATGTTGGGTATCCCACGGGTTTTTAATAGTGTGAATCCATTTCCACCATCAAAAATAAGATTCAAATACTCTTATTGGACTCCCACTATTTTTGAGCATCTAAGCAAATTTGTCGCCTCGATAGATGACACATATATGTATATGTTTTCCAAGAAAACATAATTTTGTACAACATATTGTAAAGAGTTTTGAAAATTTAAACCCCTCTCATCTTTTTCTTTAATGATTAACTGACATGTTATACTAGTTTCAAAATTTTGACACAAACCTTTTATATATTTGTTTTAATTAATAAGTGGATAATTTTGAATTTTGAATTAATATTTACTTTTTAAATTATTTTTAAATGTGATATTTAATAGTTATTTATTTATTATATTTATTAAATTAATAAAATGTTAATCTGAATAAATGTAACTAAATTATTTAATAAAATATAGATTATTATTATTATTTTTTAAGTTTCTTTAGACTGTATCTTCATCATGTTCAATATATCACTCCAATTGGCCAAGGGAATTAGCCTAGGGAATTGAACTCGTCAGTGACTCCACATCAAGGACAATCACCATATATCCAAGACCCACGGACAAACTATAAATTCATTTGAAATAACTATACAAAACCCATGGACAAAATATAGATTAATTTGAAATCAATAATTATTTTATATTTAAAAAATCAAGAATTGTGGAAGCTTAACCGGTAATGGTAAAATCGTAGCTCAATTGCTCTATTGGTGTGTACTTAGGAGGACATTCAGATGTGAACCTTGGGCAGCCTACGAGTGGAATCTCTTCCTAACTGCAGTTTGTTACATTTTTAATGTGGCAACCTTGGAAATGTATAATTTCTTTCTGCAGACATTGTTGCAATCTAGTGTGCATATTACACATTAAAGACCTTCATTCCAACACCTAATTTAGGTAATTTTTTATGAGAAACAACTTTCAAATTAAAAAAATTGGATAGATAATGGCATGAAAAGTCTGAAAGTGTCGGTGCCATTTCTTTTGGATAAAGTATAGATTCCTTACATGTGTAGCCATTTTTTAATTAATGTTTCACACCACAATCCCAAATTCAAAATATTTCATTTTTGTAATTAATGTTTCACACCAGAATCCCAAACTCAAAAGATAAAATATATGGTCAACCTGCATTACAGGACTCTTCCTCTGGTATTTGGATTTGGGGAGGTTGATCGTTCATCATCGACAAGGTTCCATATGAAAATGGATACATATTGCCCCCTTATTTCTTTCTATATACATATAAAATGTGATGAGATAATTTTTTTTAGTTTTACGTGATGATAATTTTGTTTTATATTGTAGAAGATAGTTACCAATTAAATTTTCACCTCTGATTGGTTATGCACAGGGATCGAGAGATGTAGGGGAGTTTTCCAATTTTACCAACTAAAGATGAAATATCTTCTCAGAGCCCTGAACCATTTCCTATCAACGGAGTATGCCAGACTTATAACAGTGTTGATGAGTACTTGTCTACGCACTTGTCCACTCACTCAGATGTGCTATTCAAGGTTTCTGCAAGAACATTGTTCCTGATAATTTATTTAGATAAAATTTATTGGAATCCAATGTGGGGATCTGTAGATAATATTGGAATACAATTTATTGTTATAGATAGTATTTGTAGATAACATTGTTCCAGCTGGAGCACTGCATCCTTTTGAAAACAAATTCAAGCTCATCGAAAAAAATGATGTCTGGCTCACTGCTGTGCATTTCCTCCGATGGATTTCAGAACTATGTATGGGGAATTGAATTGTCAAGGATGTAGAGCAATAGCTTTCAGAAGGAAGGCACTGCTTTGAAGCTGCTTGTTGCTTCACCTGCTGCCACTACACTTAATTGTACTTAAAACTATTGTTGAGGGTCACTTCCAATCAAGTTTGTTGTATACACTTCACTGTCATAATTGTTGCTCCTGTTTCATGCACAAAATCTAGGTGTAGTACTGATACATATAACAATCTACCCTTACTGAGTAGGCTCTGTCTGGACCATATCCTCTAACAATTTCCAATCAGGCTACAAAAATGGATGCTGATGTAATTCATTACTTCACTGGTATTGCTGCTAAGATAGGAAGATTACTGTCAATAAAAGATCATTGTTGTAACATCATCGTTGTTATTATAATAACAAGGTCACTCTATAGAGTGTGGGGATTGTGTTAGATTTTTGTCTCAGACCATGGACAACGGTATGGTATATTTATGTCATAAATAAAATCACAAAATCCATGTAACAAAATGGCAATTGTTATTATCTATGCATAAGTCAAGTCAGGGCATACCATTTATTTGCTAGTTTTGAAGGTTACTGCCTCATCAAACACATTTGAGGGTCATTGTCATAATTTTTGTCAACATAATCACTATTTCTTAAGGTTACTGCCAATATAAGATGTATGTCCCACTGACACAAGCTCAAAGATCTTAGCCACAAAACTATCTATCACAATAGGTCTCTGTCATGAATAAGATTGTTGCCAGATAGGGTTCCTTTGACATCGTTGGTTTAGGATCATGTTCCCTTTTTGCTTCTTCCAAAATTGTGTTACTGACAGAGGTGCCTAGTGTCCTTCCGAAACAATTAACATCAATCTTAAAATTTGTGCTTGGTCATGGAAAGAAAAAACATGTCCTTTCATTGTCTACGCACTTGTCCACTCACTCAGAGGTGCTATTCAAGGTTTCTGCAAGAACATTGTTCCTGATAATTTCTTTAGATAAAATTTATTGGAATCCAATGTGGGGATCTGTAGATAATATTGGAATAAAATTTATTGTTATAGATAATATTTGTAGATAACATTGTTCTAGCTGGAGCACTGCATCCTTTTGAAAACAAATTCAAGCTCATCGAAACAAATGATGTCTGGCTCACTACTGTGCATTTCCTCCGATGGATTTTAGAACTATGTATGGGGAATTGAATTGTCAAGGACGCAAAGCAATAGCTTTCAGAAGGGAAGCACTGCTTTGAAGCTGATTGTTGCTTCACCTGCTGCCACTCTGCAGTTGCCACTACACACTGTCTACAGCCTCAACTCTTGTTCATGCTACCTCTCCTGATTTCCATCTGCTGCCACTACACTTAATTGTACTTAAAACTATTGTTGAGGGTCACTTCCAATCAAATTTGTTGTATGCACTTCTTGTCATAATTGTTGCTGTTTCGACACAAAATCCGGTGTAGTACTAATACATATAACAATATGCAACACGAGTAGGCTTTATGCCGGACCATATCCTCCTAACAATTTCCAATCGAGCTATGATAACAGATCTTGATGTAATTCATTGCTTTCATAGTGATTGCTACTAAGATAGGAATATTACGTCAATAAAAAGATCATTGTTGTAACATCATCGTTGTTATTATAATAACAAGGTCACTCTATAGAGTGTGGGCATTGTGTTATATTTTTGTCTCAGACCATGGACAACGGTATGGTATATTTATGTCATAAATAAAATCACAAAATCCATGTAACAAAATGGCAATTGTTACTATCTATGCATAAGTCAAGTTAGGGCATACCATTTATTTGCTAGTTTTGAAGGTTATTGCCTCATCAAACACATTTGAGGGTCACTGTCATAATTTTTGTCAACATAATCACTATTTCTTAAGGTTACTGCCAATATAAGATGTATGTCCCACTGACACAAGCTCAAAGATCTTAGCCACAAAACTGTCTATCACAATAGGTCTCTGTCATGAACAAGATTGTTGCCAGATAGGGTTCCTTTGACATCGTTGGTTCAAGATCATGTTCCCTTTTTGCTTCTTCCAAAATTGTGTTACTGACAGAGGTGCCTAGTGTCCTTTCGAAACAATTAACATCAATCTTAAAATTTGTGCTTAGTCATGGAAAGAAAAAATATGTCCTTTCATTGTCTACGCACTTGTCCACTCACTCAGAGGTGCTATTCAAGGTTTCTGCAAGAACATTGTTCCTGATAATTTATTTAGATAGTGTTTATTGGAATCCAATGTGGGGATCTGTAGATAATATTGGAATAAAATTTATTGTTATAGATAATATTTGTAGATAACATTGTTCCAGCTGGAGCACTGCATCCTTTTGAAAACAAATTCAAATTCATTGAAACAAATGATGTCTGGCTCACTGCTGTGCATTTCCTCCGATGGATTTCAGAACTATGTATGGGGAATTGAATTGTCAAGGACGCAGAGCAATAGCTTTCAGAAGGGAAGCACTGCTTTGAAGTTGATTGCTACTTCACTTGCTGCCACTCTACAATTGCCACTAGACACTATTTGCAGCCTCAACTCTTGTTCATGCTACCTCTCCTGATTTTCGTCTGCTGCCACTACACTTAATTGCACTTAAAACAATTGTTGAGGGTCACTTCCAATCAAGTTTGTTGTATACACTTCACTGTCATAATTTTTTCCCCTGTTTCATGCACAAAATCCAGGTGTAGTACCGATACATATAACAATCTACCCTTACTGAGTAGGCTCTGTCTGGACCATATCCTCTAACAATTTCCAATCAGGCTACAACAATGGATGCTGATGTAATTCATTACTTCACGGATATTCCTGCTAAGATAGGAAGATTACTGCCAATAAAAGATCATTGTTGTAACATCATCATTGTTATTATAATAACAAGGTCACTCTATAGAGTGTGGGCATTGTGTTATATTTTTGTCTCAGACCATGGACAACGGTATGGTATATTTATGTCATAAATAAAATCACAAAATCCATGTAACAAAATGGAAATTGTTACTATCTATGCATAAGTCAAGTCAGGGCATACCATTTATTTGCTATTTTTGAAGGTTACTGCCTCATCAAACACATTTGAGGGTCACTGTCATAAGTTTTGTCAACATAATCACTATTTCTTAAGGTTACTGCCAATATAAGATGTATGTCCCACTGACACAAGCTCAAAGATCTTAGCCACAAAACTGTCTATCACAATAGGTCTTTGTCATGAACAATATTGTTGCCAGATAGGGTTCCTTTGACATCATTGGTTCAGGATCATGTTCCCTTTTTGCTTCTTCCAAAATTGTGTTACTGACAAAGGTGCCTAGTGTCCTTTCGAAACAATTAACATCAATCTTAAAATTTGTGCTTGGTCATGGAAAGAAAAAACATGTCCTTTCATTGTCTACACACTTGTCCACTCACTTAAAATGGATACATATTGCCCCCTTATTTATTTCTATATACATATAAAATGTGATGAGATATTTTTTTTAGTTTTACGTGATGATAATTTTGTTTTATATTGTAGAATATAGTTACCAATTAAATTTTCACCTCTGATTGGTTATGCACAGGGATCGAGAGATGTAGGGGAGTTTGCCAATTTTACCAACTAAAGATGAAATATCTTCTTTAGTTATGATGAATTTGCAATCAGAAAAAAATCTTGTTGAATTTGGCACAACTCTTCCACCCAATAGTGTTGGCAATATTTTCCTTTCTCTCTCAAAGTCATAATTTCACAATTATAATATTTTTTAAATATATTTGTAAATTAATTTTCATGTATTTGTAAACTTTTCCTAGATAAAATTATTTTTTTTAATATTTTATTTTTAAATTTAAATAGCAATAATATAATTTATCTTTTTCACCCGACTTTTTGAAGGCTTTTACGATGGCTTTTTCCAGTATAATTTCTCTAAAATCCAGCAGGAATTCATTGAAAAGAGAAATTTCACTCATATTTTTTGGTGACATAAAATTTTGTATTGCTGGTTTTCATAAATTTAAAATATGTACTAGCCTGCTACTAGAAAAATAAACCAGACAGAGAACTTCAGATGTTTAAAAAAACCAAAAGTTCACATGCTGATATCAACACTTTGATTAAGGGTCTTATCCATACTGCCACTTTCTGAACCATCACAAATTGTTTGACTTCACCAATGATTTCAATATGACATGCTTGCACTGCAAATTGCTAGAATGTTGTTTTATCCTCTCAATAAACAACTCATCTTTCCTGTAGACATTTATTGTATTCCATAAGCATTTGAATTTTCCATCATCCTTGCTATGATTGATGGCTGAAGATGGGGCATGCAATATTTTTTGTGCATAACTTACATCAGTGGATGGCATGACATGAAACCTTGATGAATCACTTAGATTTGAGAAGAAACCTGTAGGATGAGAATATAATGGTTTAAAGACCGGGAACAACGCATGCATATTAGCTTCAGACTAGGAAATGCCACAATTTAAAAACTTGGCATTGCTTAAAGGAATTTTAGTAAAGACAAAGGGATCTAGTCAAGCTTCGCCAGAGATCAGTAAGATCCACTTCATTGAGAACATACTTCAAGTTCTTTAGTTGGTTTTGTAGCACATCTAACATATCAACAAGTGATGAAGATAAAAAAGCTTCAAAACTATTCCTGGCGATGAGCATCAGATCCCCTTAAAATAATCACCATGAGCTTTACAAGCCAATTTTTTTAAAGTATTTTGAAGATTTCAATATCTTAATAAAAAATAGAGCCCTCTATGTCAGGAATGTTTACTCTCTCTTCTTCTAAATTCTCACCCACCATTATGTCTAAAGATAAGCTGCTGCAGACTCCAGTTCGACAATCAGATATTTCTACTTCGCAAAATACAGCATACACATTGTATCCATCATGTGTTATTAGAACTCCCAGTACAGATAGAAGGCTTTCTAATGGGAAACAAAGGTCAATAGTCTTAAGTAGTCCTGGTCCTATTACTCCTTTTGAGAATCGTTCAGGTAAATGTGTATTACAGTTTGTTTTCAATAAGCATATTTTGGATTCCATAGTGGGTCAAGGAGTTGTATCAGAGTCTCAAGATGACCTTATTAAAAGGATGCTAGAAGCCAATAATTATTCTCTGCAAAATTTAGGCTTATTACCTAGTCTAGGATGTTGTTACATGTATGACAACATTGAGGGAAAGGTACTTACTATCACTTTGCTTTTCTAAATTTGTTATATTCTTGAATTCATTCTCCAGGATAATAGCTTCTTGGTCTAAGCACTTCATAACACACCACATTGCACAATGAATTGTCCTTTTGGGAAAAATGTTGATGTGCATCTTCCGTTTAAATAAAAAATATATAAGCTGCTTTGTTTCATAAGAGGAGCATCTGGTGTCTCAGTTTGAATTTCTGGAGAGGAAGATCAAGACATTTGCCACTGCATTGGTTGCCAAGGAAGCTAAGAATGTTTTCAATCATGTTGCTATTGCATCACAGGTGAATGCCTAAGTTGTATTGCAATCATCTTTAAATGATTTTAATCTCACTTAAATTGATCATTGATGTCTATAATTATCTCAAGAAGTCAGGCACCTATTTAAGAGGCTATAGATTCTATTAGTTATTGTTCTGGAATCTCCATTCCACATCAGTTATCTGCTGATAGGAAAGTGTCTTTTTTGTGGGGCTGGTTTGCTGCGATGGAGAGGGCCATCTGAATGATAAGTCAGTTCTACTTCAAAGCAGGTTGGTTGCTTCAAAGTTGTGCCATCCATCCTATAGTGCATAAGTTAAAATGCAATTTCATAGGTACAAGTAAAATGATGAATTGTCAATCCCATTAGTTGTTTTAATCGTTTCCCCTGATTTATTTCCCTGCAAACTTGATTCACAGCTTTTCCCAATCATTTTTTCTTGTTTTGTACATATTCCTGGTGATGAGCATCAGATCCCCTTAAAATAATCACCATGAGCTTTAAAAGCCAATTTGTTTAAAGTATTTTGAAGATTTCAATATCTTAATAAAAGACAGAGCCCTCTATGTCAGGAATGTTTACTCTCTCTTCTTCTAAATTCTCACCCACCATTATGTCTAAAGATAAGCTTCTGCAGAATCCAGTTCGACAATAAGAGATTTATACTTCACAAAATATAGCATACACATTGTCTCCATCATGTGTTATTAGAACTCCCAGTACAGATAGAAGGCTTTCTAATGGGAAACAGAGGTCAACAATCTTAAGTAGTCCTGGTCCTAATACTCCTTTTGAGAATCGTTCAGGTAAATGTGTATTACAGTTTGTTTTCAATAATCATATTTTGGATTCCATAGTGGGCTAAGGAGCTGTATCAGAGTCTCAAGATGACCTTATTAAAAGGATGCCAGAAGCCAATAGTTGTTCTCTACAAACTTTAGGCTTATTACCTAGTCCAGGATGTCGTTACATGTATGACAGCATTGAGGGAAAGGTACTTACTATCACTTTTCTTTTCTAAATTTGTTATATGCTTGAATTCATTCTCCAGGATAATAGCTTCTTGGTCTAAGCACTTCATAGCACACCACATTGCACAATGAATTGTCCTTTTGGGAAAAATGTTGATGTGCATCTTCTGTTTAAATAACTAGAATAAACATCAACCCAACAACTATGTACCTACCTCAATATATGAACTTACTTTCCAACTAGCTAAAGAAAACCTAACACAAAGAAAAAAGAAAAAGGTTATGGTCTCGACAAGCCTCCTTTTCTAGATAGCTCAATCTGTTCATTTCAACACTAACTTCACATTAGGGTTAGGGTTCTTACATCTTATGGATATTGCCTCAAGTTTTTTGGGCACTATTATAAAATGTAGCATCAACCTCTTATTACAAGCTTTCTGCAAATAATTGTAGCACACACATCTCTTCACAAAGATAACTACCACCAATCTAGCAGACTAGCCATTGTATTTGTACAATGTTTTTCGCCATTCTTTTAGTAATGGATTTTTTTTTTCACTATATATTTGTGTTACCTTCTATGTCAATTCTATATTTCATTTTTTTCTCAATATAATCTGATTTGTGATAAGTGGAAAGAGCAATGTGGAAGTGGCAGTGATAGTGGAGCATCCAATAGTGC
The DNA here is from genome assembly GCA_034641835.2 of Pinus albicaulis. Classification (NCBI taxonomy): domain Eukaryota; kingdom Viridiplantae; phylum Streptophyta; class Pinopsida; order Pinales; family Pinaceae; genus Pinus; species Pinus albicaulis. The sequence continues at coordinate 654,177,530 of CM076579.1, read as the reverse complement.
CTTTGCAGCCAATAATGGAGCATCCAAGAGTGCCTTTTCAACCAAATTTAAAGGAAAAAGAAAGCAAAATCAGCAGAGGAAAATTTCAGGTCTACATAAATTAGTTAAGGATTTGAAATTTTTTACGGTGGTAAATATGAGCATATGAGGAATAATTACAGGAAGTGGTTTTGGGATAACCAACACAACCAAGACCAGATCAAGGAGAAACAAGAAAACGTTTTTGAATGTGGAGAAGCCTAGTATTATGCTTTTATAGCACTATAGAAGTGGGGTAAGTCGACAAATGATCAAATTTTCTATTTCAAAGCATCTAAACATGAGACTAACAAAAATCACTAATTTGTTTAGTGTGGGAGATAACCCAAGTCAATACAGTGGTTTTAGGCAAGGACAGGGAGCATTGTGTTGAAGACAATGGTCCTGTGCAAATCAAGTTGAAAGCTAATACCTTGATGTTTATATATGTTTGAGGGAAATTTTGCTTTTAGTTAGTGATATTTCAAGACACAATCCATATCTGGATGTTATTTTCCAAGGAGAAAGGTGTTTTGTAGTAGATAAGACGCAATATAAGAGGAAAAATCACGTGCTTTGATTACTAGCAGAGGGAGTGGAAACAATTATCTTTGGCATCAGAGATATGGACATTTAAATTTTATGTTTCTTTCCTTACTGACAAAATATCAAATGGTGATTAGCTTACCACAAATTCAAGAGCAGGAGGATATATGCGCAACGTGTTTTGCAGGAAAATAGCATAGATTGGCATTTGAAGATGGTAAAGCTTGGAGAGCCAAGGCTGAGCTTGAATTGCTCCATGGTGATATCTGCGGTCCGATGAGGACACTTTCAGTAGCTAGTGCTAAGTATTTCTTGTTGCTTGATGAAGTTCGTCTATTTCTTTATGCTTTAATTGAATACCTTTGGTTAAATTTACAATTTTTTAAGGCAGCAATAGAAAGAGTCCAACAGGAGTATCGATTCAAAACCCTCCAAAGTATTATGGAGGATAATTATACTCTACAAGTTAGATAGATTTTAGATTAAACAACATCCAAGCTCAAATCACTCCAAGAGAGTGAAGGAAGGTGCATACTGTTGAACAAACTGGCGAAAAGCGGGGTGCCTCTGTGTTATTAGTCAGCGTTGGAGTCTGAGAGCGAGCTTGTACATGCGCTTGAGGTCGAGTGCGTAGGCTGTGGTGAGTGTTATCTCCCACAACACCAATACCATCTCTTTTGAACTGTATATCTCTGCTATATACGAACTATGGGAGGGCCCTAACACTGAACGAACCAGAGAGGGTCGGCCTCGCTCAGCTAGAAAGAAGATCGGTGTCCAGCCACCTCTCCTAACCATTGAAAAAATGGGGCGAATCACTATAACCCCTCCTTTCAACCCTATAAATCCAGGCGAATGCCATGGAAATCTGCTCCAACCAAAAAAAATCGGGGCAAATTTCATTTTTCCAGTTTTATGCGCCCTTTTTTGGTGGGCTAATAACTTAATAATTAATTATTTTCAAAATATTTATTGGTCTAACTTTATTAAACTATATAAAATGGGTTTTATGTAAAAAATTCGCCCTATTAAAATTGAAAATCCCTTAAAATTTGCCTTTGGGCTAAAATTAGCCCCTAAAATTTTCCCTGGTTCATGGTTTCTTTGGCAAGTAAACATCCATGTGGTGTCTAACTCATAATTAAAATATCCCACAATGCTATAGTGGTTTGCGTGCCTCGCTTCTCTTTTGTATGGTTCACACAATGATGGTGTCCTCTCACTCACACAATGTTGTGGCTCTCGCTTTGGCATAACAATTTTATAACAAGGGTCTATATTCAATTTTTATGATTCGACTACATGTGGCTTGATTACAGTAGATCAATTTCTTGTGGCTCGATACAGTGACTCAAATTTTTCATCCCTGAGGATCGTATTTCTTGGTATCCCTTAGGTTCGTTGTACCAGTTCAAATTTTATATAGAGGTCATAGTGGCACACTCGACTGTATTTTTGTCTCGCTCTATGTCATATTATGTGGCTCATATATGGCATACTACATTGAAATCGTTTATATATTGGCAGTGGCATCGTTTCATTAGTTCGATCTCTCTACAATATAGTGGCATTGTATCATGAGTTCGATCTCTCTATAGTACAATGGAATTGTCACATGGGTTTGATCTCTCTACACTCAATGGAATCCCTATATTATATACAAAGGCATCATTCAGAAAGCACATGGATTTCTTTCTATGGAATGCAGTATCTCTATAGCATATAAATTTTGATCAGAGGCATCACTTGATGGGTTTGCATCATATAAGGCATTTCATCATAACACATAGGCATCACATCTGTAGAAAATGTAACAACGGGATTCAATATGATCTTATAATGTACTAAAACAAGACATTGAATCCTTCTACAATTTGTGAAAACAAAATACGATCGCACAATCACATAACAAGAAAAATAAATTATCAAATGTGCAACACAAGATGTATCTAGGGAAAGAAACTGCTCAAATCCCCTCTATTTCTATATTGCATATGGTTAATATCTTGAAAAAATGCAATGTTATTCCTCACACTGAGAAACCACTGCACTCTATTGATTATCTCACTCTGATCTAGCTCGAATATGGCTTTCAATCAAAGCAGGTTTGGTCAACTATTTAACCTATTGCTTGCCTTTTCTTGACCTTCCTTCCTTACGCATTCTTGGGATAATTGAGCCTATATTAATTATAAAAATACCAATTAATGATTGTGCAATACTTCAAGGCCTTCCTGATGACCTCATGCATGACTTGTACAATTTTCTAATAGTACAACTGATAGATCTTTTCCCTTTAATCTCAGTCTCAACTAGGTGTTCCTTATAAATGACATGCAACAAATATTTATAGTGAATTATTAGTTAACTGATTGATTACTGCTTGTGAATTAACTCATATTTAATTCACTGGACCTATCACTAGCTCATATCTCATTTAGAACTAGTTAAACTGATTTTAACTCAATTAATTGAGTTGACTAATTACAACTCACAAATAATTGTAACCAAACTCCCTAAAAACAGGAAAATCCTCTACATGCCTCCTATTTGACCTCTAACTCTAATTTCCTAAGCTAACTAATTCTTCCTGACTCAGTTAAATAATACAAGTTTTCATGAGATGAAATTACAATTTCTCTTCCAATTTAATTAAGCGAAAATTAAAGCAGAAGCCTCATATGGTGCCATTTTCTGGATTCCATTTCTGGTTTAAATTTTCAATGTTTCTTGTGGCCAATTTCAACACAATCACATACATATATGAGGTAGATCAGATTCTATCTTCTTGTGGCTAGGATAGTTTACATAACATGGCACACTCTAGTATTGCTACTATTCAACAGTGCGTCACATAAAATAACATGACTAGGATCTCAGTATATATATGACAGTGACACGATAACCTCAATAGCTTCGCTTGATTTATGTTACAGCGCAATTCATGTTGGAAACGATGACCACATAACTGTGATAATAATTCATGACAAAGTATATGTTGACATGGGTGATGTTTGGAAGTATCAGCGATAAGGTAGTATGGCAGCGATAGGGAATAATCTAGTATAAACTATTGTAGTGATGATGACTTGATCTTCTTACAAATAAAAATGACATTTATTATATGACAATGTTATTGATATGCTAGTGACCTTGGGAGTATGACAGATGATGGAAACCACAATGAAATGTACAGTGCTTTAGTACATGTGACCTGGAGGCCTTCTTGCTACTGGATTGTCTAATGTAGTTGTTGTAAGACATGTCTCATACTTAATGTAATTTGTATCTCAACTAAACATTTGATGAATATCTAATAGAAGAAGAATCTGGTAGGGTTTTCCCCATTGTGAGCTTTTTTCCTGGTCTCTAACCTAAATCTCGGTGTCCCATTTGTGCATGATTTTCTTTTGTTGTTCCTTTATGTTCTTCTGCAATATTGATGTTATTTTTCTTTCTAAATAATGGCTAATGATGTTAAGATTTTATGGGGTTAATGTGATATGTAAATGATGGAAATTTTAAAATTCAATTCTCGACAGTGAAGAACAATTTAGACCTTAGAAAAATTAGCATTTCTACCATTCTATATTGTCAAACCTATCTCTACATCTAGGGAATCTTAGCATAGGTTGTATGAGCATGTTATATATATCTCTAACTAACATTGTTGGTTACATGCACATAATATAAGGACTTGGAACATAGCAACAGTTACACGCGATGACACTACAATCATTGATAAAAATGGCTATGTTTAGTTTTATGCAAGCCTCGTCCATCCCACAAGGATAATGATTCCATTTAAAACATTTACTATTGTTACCTGAACATTGAGCGTCCCACATACATTGCATGTTACTATGAAGTTTTGATGGTGGTCTAAATCATTGAAGGGACCATAATAGTTTTATTATAAGGAGTCATTGCACAGAGTAGAACCTTCATTCTTTGGTTGGGCTAATTTCATTGATGGGATCAATGCTCGATTACTAGCTTCAATTATGTGTCGGAATTGGTTTCTTGTCATTTTCAATGGTATTTTATTTTTGTGTTATTCAATTTGATTTACTACAATACCTAATTGTTTTTATTGTGGTATTCTATACTGATTCCTCACAAACATGAACATTGGTAATGTCTTGTTGTCTGCTCCCTAAGAAGTGCGCTGGCCTTTCACCTACAACCAACTATTCCCACTCAATTTTGATTCCTAATTGAATTGCAGTGACTCATATTGGAGTGATTTATTCCCCATATCACTTTACCACCAGTAGTAAGGAGTTTCTTGGTACGATTTGACCTTGAGATTAGAGTGTTGTGTTTACATTTTTATTTTCATTGTTTAACTGTAAATAGAAGATATACTATTCAAACATCATCGAAGGACATGAGTAGGCCATGTGGGATTAGGTATTCAAATCTTGTGGCAAGGCCAAATAAAGAGATAAAATGGTTTTTTAGGATAATTTTTAGCAGTTATTGTCAAGTCCTGCTAGAACAACCGGTTGAGGATGGGCGTCATCAGCAAGGCGACTCGGGATCAAAACTCACATGGGGTGGTTGTGCTATGTACTAGGGGGAGGAGACATGCTAAAAATACAGTTAGCTAAAGGGCTGGTGTGCACCACACCGAGTGCGATCCCCAGGTGACTTTTGATTGCTTAGATTCGCCTGGGTCGTGGCTCCTCGAGCCATAGGTCAAGCCAGGAGGATCATAGGCAACTTGACAGACAAAAAAATGAGCAGTAATTGAAGGGTTTTAATTTTCAAGGTGAGTTCATTTGAAGCCTAGTGTTGTTATTAATAACAAGAATCTCTATTGTGAAGCCACTGGTGTCATTGTTTGTGCTATTAGGTCTCAGTATAACAGTTATTTCTTGAACACATGTAGAAATTATCTAATAGATGCAAATACTATTCAGGGGAAGGTGTATATGGTGTTACTGAAGTCCCAGGAAGTGGTCACTGATGGGCTTAGGCCACGAAATCATGTGAGCACTCCATGTATGGTCATGGTGGAAAGTCAGTTTTTTCTCTATTTGACGAATTATTCAAGAACGTGGATCGAAATTAAGTTCCAAGAGTCTAGACTGAGCTTTAATGCAAGGAATGACAAAGTTCTTAGACCTGGAATGGTGTTCAATGTTTCACTTGGGCTTCATAATTTGCATCTACGGACTAATAATTCTAAAAGTCATAATTATTCTTTGTCAATTGTTGATACTATTGTAGTTAGGGATAAAGGGTCTAAAATTATGATTGTTGCGAGATCTAAGGTTTATACTAGTGTTTCATTTTAATTTAATTATGAAGAAGAGGAGAAATAATTTACTGGCTTGTTATGTTTTTGGAGTCGCATATTTGTGAACAACACCCCATTTTAAATAACCCATAAATATGTTGTAGATATTGTTTAGATTCATAGTTTCACCTGTAAATGAAACTATAACAGGCTTTTAGTAACCTCATAAGAACTGGGTCCTTAAGCCCTTCTTGGGAAGACATTGCTTAGCAGCATCAATTAATGGTTGAACTGCATCTGCCATTAGAACACTAAAGGGAAGTTATAGATACAATAATGCATATTCTGGTGTCATAGAAAAATTCCTTAACACCCTACTGCAATGACGCATACAAGAAGCCAACTCAAATTTATTTGCAACCATTAATACATCAAGAAATTCAAAAGAAATATTTTTTGTTACTATTCCATTGTACACGAAGTTCAGTAGCTCCATTAGAGTCCCTTCTTCTGAGACACTTACACGTAGAGTAACATCTTCTTGTTCTGACTCTTGTGTTCCATGTGAAAATAGTTTGTAAAAGAAAGGACTATTTGCTGGAAAAATATTATTTTCAAAGAAAGGACTCTTTATTACCAAAATATTAGAGCTTATATGTTTTGTTCTAAATTTCACTATAGTAAAGAAATCCATGCTCCAAGAAGAAGCACCATGACCAGAATCATCAGGTGATCAAAATCACTACAATAATGTACTTTCTTAAGCTTACGACTTGACATGTGCGGGAAACAAATTAAGTTGCCAAGTAATTTCCCTTCTCTCTTCAAGTTTAGGAAATGTGTCCTTTGGTCATTTTAGCACAAAATCATAGTCTTCTAAAGCAAATTTCAATTAATCATTGGATAACACTACCTCCACTCCTGCCAATGGTATGTTGGAATATATATTATATTCCTTGGAAGGTAATATTGTCCTTGTATTATGTCTAAAGTTGAATACAATCTTATGTAAAATAGTAACACATTATATCCCAAATTCATTATGGCATAGTATACTCTTGTACCCATTTATTATATAAAGAGGTGTTATTTTGGAGAATTATATTATCCCACATTCAATATGTGAGAGGAATTCCTCCACATCTCTAGGTATATAATAGGGTCAAGGGAGCCTTTTTTATTACTATCACATCTCATCTTGTTCTCATACTGTCATTTGTATCAGGTTATTTGTAGTTGCTCTCTTTGTAAGATTGCAAGATATTTCTGAAGATAATAGAAGACAATCTTCCTGTGGATGTAGCCCAATTGGGTGAACCATGTATATCTATTGTATTCTTTTTCCTTGTTCTCTTTCTGTTCTTATTTATATGTTGATATGTTGTTGGTTTCCTAGATAGATAACTAGTTTAGTAGATCTAATATTCTCACATGGTATCAGAGCCATGGTTACTATGACCTAACATCTTCTTTGAATTTAACCATCAACGTGTATCTTCATTTTTTTTTTGGCACTCATTTTTTTGTAGATTTTATTTCTATCTGGTAGCCATTAGTCTTCTCTTCAGATCTGGGCATGACTCTACATATTTGAGATTTTGTTTCTCTCATAACCATAACTTTGTTGTGTAGGTTTTTTTTGCACATTTTTTTTCAAGGGGCTCTTGATTGGTTTTTTATAAGATCTATATGTTTTTTGGATTTTCAAGGGGTTATTGATTTTTTTTTTTTTTTTTTTTTTAATATCTAATTGTTTTTTGAATCTTCCTCAATGAGACCTATCTTCTAGTTGTAATATTTAGTTACGATAGTTACGACATTTTTTATCTTTTTACAGGACGGAAGATTGGTGGACTGAGGGTTTAGATCGAAATTTTGGACCCATAGGTGGATGCAGAGTGGTTGCGCCATTTCCAAAAACTGGTTATAATAAGCATTTGGAGCATTATTGAGTGTTTTTTGTTTTTCCACCTGATGTTTTTGTCAGATCGGTTACTTTTTGTGCAGAATTTCCCAGAAAAGAATAGATATTTGGGTTCCTCTCATCGAGCTACCCCATTTCAAAAAACAAATAAGCTCAAATAGAGTCACAAAAGAAAAGTTATCACTGATTTAAGATTGGTGTTTTTTCAAGTTTTTTGGTGATGGAAAACGAACTGTAGAAATTTACAGTTTTCTATCCACTTTTTCTCTTTTTTTTTCTTGCATTTGGGTTTATATTTATTGTCAAAATTTCTATCATTATGACTTTAGAAGTAGCTTATGTTCCTGAACTTATCGGCTCTAACTATTTTGCATGGAAAATGAAAATGATTGATGTTCTCAGGAGTAAGAATCTATGGAGGTTGGTTAATCGTGAACACAAGAAACCTACAGATGATCAAGCCTTGATTAAATGGGAAGAAAAGTTTGATCAAGCAAGAGGGCTCATTGGTCAAATGGTTTCAGCTAGTCTTCAGGTAAGTGTTGAGGAAAAAGACAGCCTAGTTTAGGTATGGGAAATTGTTGTTTCTTTATTTGATAAATTTGATTTTTTTTTGCTTATTACCTTGAAAAGAAGATTCATGAGCTAGATCCTACTAATTTTGATAGATTAGAATTATATCTTGCTAAATTGAAAACCTTATATGAAAATTTGAATAATTGTGGTAAATATTACAAGAAGACACACACTGCTCTTATCATTCTTGTAGAACAAAATTTGTCATCTTGTTTTGACATGTTCATCCAAAGTAGGAATACGGCTCTTGAATTGTCTCAAAGTACCACGAAACCTAATTTTGATGATTTTTGTAAAGGGTTTATAAATGAGCAAGAAAATGTGATTGCTTCATGACAAGTCTCACCTAATAAAACTCTTATGGCACATAATAAAAATCCTAAGAAATTTTTTAATAATTCCAAAGGTTCTTTTTCACACACTTCTAATCATACTAATAATAATGGTAATGCTTCTCATGCACATCATGAAACTAGTAAGAAGAAAAAAGTGTATGATGTTGAAGTTTGTAACAAGAAACAATGAAATTGGCATCCAGAAACAACATTCAGCACCCACGCCTAGTGCATTAAGATTCAGCACCCACGCCTAGTGCATTAAGCACCTACACTAGGGTGGGGCCCACATGGATAAATTTGGTGCACGTCTATTTTTATTATCCATTAATTTAGATGGACATTAAACTGTAATCTATTCTCCTTATGGTGCATGTCTATTACTCCTTCCTCTAGTTTTTTTCCTCTTATTGATCTTGATTCTTCCTCTCCCTCAAGTATTCCACCTAAAACTCATGAAGCTCCTAAAGTGACTCATGTTCCTTCTATTCTTCTTGTTTGGGATTGGAAAACCCTTGAATCTGCAGGTAGTGAGGTCAAAAATCCTTTCGACACTCATTGAACTAGATCTAACTTTTCTCTTATGGCCAAAGTTTTGGCCACAGATGATCCTGCTACTTATGCTCAAGCTAAGGGTAATCCTCATTGGTAACAAGCTATGTCTGCTAAATATGAATCTCTTTTGAGAAACAAGCCTTGGTCTCTTGTTCCTCTTCCTTTAGGAAATAAATTAGTTGGTTGTAAATGGGTTTATAAAACTAAGTTCACTGCAGAAGGACGGATTGAAAAGTATAAAGCTAGATTAGATGCAAAAGGCTTTAATCAACTTGAAGGTATGTATTATAATGAAAATTTTTCTCCTGTTGGTAAAATAAACACAATAAGAACCATTTTATCACTTACTGCATATTTTAAGTGGGAAATTAATCAAATGGATGTTAAAAGTTCCTTTTTAAATGGTGATCTTACTGAATAAATTTATATGCAACAACCTCCTAGTTTTATTTCTGTTGAATCCTCAAGTTTAGTATGCAAATTATACAAATCCTTATATAGTCTCAAACAAGCCTCTAGGGCTTGGTATGATAAAATTGATGCATATTTATTGAATAATGGTTTTAAGCGTTGTATATCTGATCCAAATCTGTATGTTAAGAACTTTGGTGATAATTTCCTCATTATTTTTTTATATGTGGATGATCTAATTATCGCTGGAATCTAGCTTGTATTAATTCAAGATATGAAAATTTATCTTTAGAAGTAGTTTGAGATGACAGATCTCAGTACATTGCACTATTTCTTGGGTCTTCAGATATGGAATATGGTTGATGGTATTTTTCTCTCTCAGCCTAGTATGCGACAGATCATTGGCTCATTTCCATATGAGTAATTGTAAACCTCCTCCTACACCACTTCAATCTGGTGTAAAGTTAACTATTGAGTGTACCACTCCACTAGTGGATGCTACTCTTTATCGTCAGTTCGTTGGAAGTTTAATATATTTAACTCACGATAGACCAGATCTCTCTTTTTCCGTCAGTATGATTTCTCGGTTTTGCAGCAACGTCGTGAAAGTCATTGGAAAGAAGCCAAGAGAATTCTGCAATATTTACAGGGGACATTGCATTATGGTGTATTTTATTCGAACAGTGCTACAATTTTACTCTCTAGTTATATAGATTTTGATTGGGCAGGTGACAGTTCTGATCGACGGTAACTGTTGGTTACATATTTCAAGTTGGTTCAGGTCCGATCTCTTGGTCCAGCAAGAAGTTGAAGACTCTTTCTTTATCTTAATGTGAAGAAGAGTATAGAGTAGCCAAAGAAGCAACTAAAAAATTTGTTTGGTTATGGCATGTTCTTACCGAGCTTGTTCTAGTTCTGAAATCGTCCACCATTTTGAAATGTGACAATTAGGGTGCAATTCATCTTGATTAAAATTCGGTATATCACTACAAAACGAAGCATCTCAACCTTGATGCTCATTATATTCTAGGTCTTGTCGCCGATGGTATTATTTCTCTGTGTTGTCCAGGTAAATCCCCTCTGCGGACATAGGCAATCCCTCTAGCCCTAGGGTGGGTCTAACAACTATGGGAACATACTAACATCTACCTTCCTAGATTGTAAATGAAATTCAGAGCAAAGAAGATGGCATACCCTATTCTGATGCTATGTTGTCGTCTTCCATCGAAGATTCTTGATTTTTCGCTCTTCTCAAGCTCGATACACACTACTACCAACATTCGATTACCTGTACAAACAATCAAGAAAACATGACAAGCGTAAAACCATGAAAAAAATGAAAACAATTACAACCTATCTAACTGATCAAGGAATGCTAGAAATCTCATTATAATTGTAAACAAGAGTTGAAGATAAACATCAGATGCATTTTATTATGATAAAGACAAGGGGAGTTTACAACCAAGCCTTGATGTTGAGGCTCCCCTTCGGCAGGTCTATATCCAAGCACGTTTGCCACACCCTCATGAACAAAGGTCCAAGATCTCACTATGTTCTCAACACACACAAACAATCACACTCTAAACTATTATCCCGAAGCTATGATTGCTTCTCCTCTATGCTAAATTTTTCAGCTATCTGTTCAACTAGAATATGTTCAACTAAAAAAAGCTAAAGTTGTAGAACTAAAGGAGGTCTCCTTATATAACAATGGAGGAGGAGGTTATGGGCCCTCAAATGATTGGGAAAATAGCTTGTCCTTTGGAGTAGTTCATATTTCTTGGGAACAAGAAGCCCAAAGGGGACTTCCTCAGACATATCCTCATAAAAAATTTCCAGCTCGCCACCTCACAAAGCTTCTAGTCGCGGAAGATTCCTTTATGTTTTAAAAAAATTTCCAAAATAGGATTGACGCGGGTCCAACATTAAGACAGAGTGCCGATCGGCATGGGCCTCAGTGTAAATCTCTGCTATTGGTGCGGGTCAAACACTGAGAAATAGTGCCAACCTTGAAAATCCAACTTTTATAAGGAATCTTTAGAAAATTTGTAAAGGGAGATGATTTGGTAGACAAAATGTGGTTTAGGGGTATGTATTCCATGCTTGGAAAGTTCACAAGGGTCACTATATGGGTCCTCCAGGATCAAGGAACGGGGAGTACAAGGACAATGACAAACTACTATGTAACACATGCCCCCTAAAGTATGAAGTCCGAACATGAGTGAGGGGTGAAATGCTTTATAAGTACGTGTAAGGAACCAGACGCTGCAGTCAAGAGACCTACAAATCAAGCATATATACATATACATAACTGAAATATCTGATGAAAATAAATGAATCCATGATATAGTCACAACTATCCATCAAGAAAAGGATCATGTGCATGGATCCTCGACATGGACATAGCCATCCGAATGAAGGGATCATATGAAATAGAGCCACGGTATGGGCACAACCATTCATATAAAAAGGATCAAAACAAGAGAACCCACGGTATGGTCGCAGCCATCCATCTAAAGAATCATGTATATAATCATGAATGACTCATCACTCCTCGCAGCCTAGACTTTTGTGATCAAAGCCCATGGTCTTGCGCTCCAACGCCACCCGATCAAAGTACAAATTTGAACATGTGAATAGACGTGTTGAAGTCGAACATGCTAGAAAATCACTTGATTACCGGTCAATGATATGAACCGTTAACAAGTGCGAGAGAAACCACCCATAATGTTAATGGCTCTCAAGGTAATACTAGTACAATCCAAGGAATGTGAATAGTGAGCTGAAGTCGAACACCAGTGAAATCACCCGATTGAAGGTCGATGATGTGACTCTATCGTCAAATTCGAAGAACTTGCCATTAGGGCATGCAAGCTCTAAGGTACTAGAAAGGAGTCTCTAGATCAACTTCCCAGATAATGAGCTGAAGTCGATAGGAAGCGATCCGTTGAAGGAGGGTCATAATGAATCCCACATCATCGACACGAAATAGAGAAGGTAATATGAGTGTGAATCAAGACTGGATCAGATGATCAAGGAATGTAAAAACTGCAGAAGGATTTTCTCTTGAACATATCAGTGACACAACTTTGGAATTTGGCAGCATTTGACTCAAATAGGATCAGAGGTCATGTTGACAATATTGGTAACCGAATGAGAGGCAAATGGATTTCCCAAACCCATGGAGGAAAAGTGACAGAATGAAGATATCCCAACCCGACACGAACTGCAGATAAGTGTCATGTTCAAGAGTGACATACTGCCGACACAACAGATGAAAAACTTCCATTTTCCCCCACCATTTCTGGCGAGTACCTCTTTATTTTTACACAAGCTTGAAGAGGATACCATATGTTTGTCATATAAGTTTTTCCTTCGGACAAATCCATCCTAGTACATTTTACGAGCCCTAGGAAGGAGGAACTTAGTTAACATCATGGTGATGATTTCCAATGTCATCAGGGTTTAACGAGTTTGTCAAAGGGAGAACTCAACATCTTTTAATGTTTAGAGAGTTTGAAAAGAAAGCGGAAATAAAACTCCAGCAAGGCCCTTTTCATAAATAGTCTCACAGATCTGAAAAGGTAGAAAACTATGTCTGAGAGAACCTCTTAGTCGCGATGGGCTAAGGTATTACGTTTTCATAAATAATCTATCCCAGCCCAAAAAAAGGGTAAACGTATACTAGGTAGATATCGTTTCACAGCCAATTTAACGAGTTCAAAATGACAAGAGTCTCAGCAATATTTTCAATTTTTAAGAGTCAGAAAAGAGTTGAAAGATGACTCCACCTGGAGGAATGAGTGGTATTAAGGGTAGCAACTGGTTCCGGTGATGGTGGAACTACTCTGAAAAAATAAAGGTCAAGAGGCTGGCTAACAAGACCACTCATCGCAGCGGTTCCTCAGGATTGGGTAAAACAATCAAGTGAAGGTGTATGATCGGCCAAGCAGATGGGGACGATGGAATGAGAAAACCAAGGTTCATTTGGAAAAACAGGTTGACAAAATGGAAATCACGAGAGGTAAAATAAGAATGGTTTCATTTTTACACAAGCTTGAAACAAAGATAAACTATGCTTGAAAAATTTTGCATGCCCCCAGCATGGTGACTCAATTCGAGGTACATGCCCCCTAAGCTTCAATCCATATGAAAGGTAGATGGAGTGAAGGTTCAAGTTACGAGATCAAAAGAAGGACTCGACTGGGATTTTACGAGATCTAATCAAAGACTCGAATTGAACAGGAAAGTGTTTCATTGTTTTAACGAGGTTGACACATTAAAAGAACTATCCTTAGATGACCTTGTTTCATTTTTTAACGAGGTTGATACAGAAGACGAACTATCCTCGAGAGAGCTTGTTTCATTTTTTAAGGAGCTTGACACAAGAAAACGAACTCTGCTCCGAAGACCTTGTTTAATTTTTTAAGGAGCTTGACGCAAGAAGATGAACTCTGCTTCGAAGACCTTGTTTCATTTTTAAGGAGCTTGACACAAGAAAATGAAATTTGTTCCGAAGACCTTGTTTAATTTTTTAAGGAGCTTGACACAAGAAAACAAACTCTTCTTCAAAGACCTTCTTTCATTTTTTAAGGAGCTTGACACAAGAAAACAAACTCTGCTCCGACGAGCTTGTTTCATTTTTTAAGGAGCTTGACACAAGAAAACGAACTCTGCTCCGACGAGCTTGTTTCATTTTTTAAGGAGCTTGACACAAGAAAACGAACTCTGCTCCAATGAGCTTGCTTAATTTTTTAAGGAGCTTGACACAAGAAAACGAACTGTGCTCCGGCGACCTTATTTCATTTTTTAAGGAGCTTGACACAAGAAAACGAACTCTGCTCCAACGACCTTGTTTCATTTTTTAAGGAGCTTGACACAAGATAACGAACTATGCTCTAAAGACCTTTTACCATGACAAAAAATAGGTCATGGATTCCAAGAGGTTCGCATCAGATGGGAGAACAACATCTTGAAAATAAGGACCTAATGCCCCCAGCACACGATGCACAATGGCACTATCACTGAATGTAGGCACGGGACAGGTAGCCACATAATTAACCTGTGGCAGGGAAGATAAAACTGATGGATAAAGACCCAGAAAGGACGATAGTGGACCAGATGTCATGTTAGGACCAAAGAATGAAAGTTGATAAATGGTCACGATTCGACCTTTGTGTGGGAAACAGATCACACGAAAGAGGGAAGAGACAAGTGCACCCATGAAATAAGTATAGTGGCACACCAAGAGTAAATTGAAATCCAAGGGGCCTGGAACAACCATCACATCTATATAGATGGTTTTCCCTCCCAAAGTAACAAGAAACTTTGGAAGGATCCCTAACGGTTGACTGGGTCCTTTGTTAAATGCCAACAGATTCTGCGTAACAGGCACAAGTGGTGGAGAACCAAAAGCTTGACAAGTAGTTGAAGATAAAAAAATAACAGACGTGCCTTCATCTAAAATGGTGTTGGGTAAGACCAGATGGGAGGCCTGTACCGTGATCTCAAAAGGCACATAAGAAGGAAGGTGGTATCCTGAAAATCGACTCCAGTCGAAGGAAGCGACCAAACTACTTGGAGGATGTACCATTAAACTGAGATGGTCATCCCCTGGTGTTACCGAAATAAGACGAACATCCTCCTGAAACTCAGACATGTGAACAGGAGGAGTAGATTCTTGAACCACAAGGATGGGAGAATATTTCTCCAAGTCCGAGGAATCTAAAGAAACAAGAGGAACGTGAGGGGGATGAGATCCACTCTCAATGGAAAAGACCTAATGAACCATAGGCAAGATCAAGTCGACGGATTCCACGTCCAATGGTTGGTCGGAAACGGATTCCTGAATTTGAATTTTCGGGGGAGCGAGATCGACCAAGAATGACTCTTGACCGATCGTGGAATCAACTAGCGGAGGACTCAAAGAAAGTTTTTGGTAACTATCTGGAAGGCAGGGTGCAGAAATATTAGAGTTGTCCAACACTCTCTTGGCTTCATCCATGTATGGACAAAGGTGAATGGGATGATGCCCTTCACACAACTTACAGGGATTCGTAATCTTACCTTTTTTCTTATGATTCTTATCAGTACTAGTCGAATATGTGTCACCAATATGACTTCCAGAAGCCAAAGGCAATGATGGACGGCCATTGGACCATGCTTCAAGTACCTTGGGAATGTCGGGGCAACCTCGAAGAATATGGTCACCTTTGCACAACATGCAAGGGAATCTGACTTTTCGTGGAAAGTTGGATGGTTTCTTAGGTGCAACAGCCGCAGAGCTAGCCTCTCCTTTATTTGACTTCTTCTTCTTCGTGTTCTTATTCTTCTTCTTAGCCACCTGGTTACTAGAATCTAGAATTTCCCTAGGCAAAGTAGAAGAGGAGGATGAAGAAACAGGTGAAGAAGTGGAGAGGTTCACCTTAGAATCAACATGATGTTGTTCCAGTGGAGGAGACGGTTGAATAGAGGTCGGAGCGCTCGGGACCACCGAGGTTGAAAATAACCACATGGGCAACCCAACAGTTAGCCCAGGAATGGACAATGTTGCCATATAAGGAGCACCAACATTCCCAAAAGAAGGAAAAGGACCAGGATTCCCTTCGAAGGGGATTCCTTGGTTGATAAACTCCTGAAACATTTCCATTAGAAACAAACCTAAAAAAAAAGCTAAGGAATATGACGTTAACCAAGAATATTTCGTCGGCAAGTAATATTTTAAGACACTGAAACAAAACTCTACCGTTTCATATTTTAAGAGTCAAGAAACAAGCAAAATATGACTCTATCACTTTCAGGTTGAAACGAGCATGAAAGGACAAGAGCTCGATGATATTTTCACTTTTAAAGAGTCACGAAAAGACCAAAATAACTGCTTCGGTAATCTAAGCAAGAGGGTATACCAAGTTTTCATGAATTTCCATATACACCTTGGTGATCAAATGAAACAGAAATGACCAAGGACTTGATGTACGTGCAGGTAGTCTCCCTGAATGTTGTGTTCGGTGTATCACGGTTATAAGGCGACAGACCCAGCTTCCTATGGATAAAGGATTGAAACCTAGAAGGGTCTCCCTTTATATACTCGATGGTACGTGGAGCACAAGTTCGTACTAGTGCTGTCTAAAGCCAAAAGGCGAATGACAGCTACTAGGTTTTATTACGCCAGAACACGTCTCTAGCCTAGACCACTAAAATGTTTTCGTTAAGTTCCAATGTTTCCTTAGGTTTATTCAATAAATTTTAAAGTTGATCTTGAATTATGTCTCGTTTTCAAGGCCCTACCGCATGTCATATGACAATCCCCTATATGCAGCTATATGAGGAAATAAATCTTTCAATTCTATGAATGCTATCTAGTGAAGGGAAGAGTTCCAAACAATGATGCAACAAACAACAATACTGAAAATGAAACTTTTTCCAAACTAGATGATTTTCACTATCCAAAATTAATCTAAAACATTCAACGATGCGAATTATGCAATGTAATCTATGCAAAATCCTCTTTTTTGAAAACTATGCAATTGTAATCTATGCACAATTTCCTTTTTTTTTTTAAAGAATAAGAATGCACTCAATTCATTTTTCAATGAAATTAGAATCTACTTAATGCATGCTTTTAATGAAAGAGAATGCACTCGATGCGATTTTTAGCTTTCAATCATTAAACAATGTGATCTAAGTTCAATGATAAATCTCAAAAAATACTTTTCAATGCAATGTGATCTAATGCATTTTAAAGAAAAGAAAAATTTGAGACGAAAACTAAATGAACACAAATTTCCTTAATGGAAGGATGAATGCAAAAGGGATGCAACCAAACACTAAGAATGCAATCATTGTTTTAAACACTTTGTAACAAAATTCCTCAAAAGGCTACAGGACATATGAGGTCAAGCACAAAAAGGACTTCCAAAGCATGAGCTCAAAACAAGGCATTCATTCCCTTTTACATCAAGCAATCAAAGAAAGAAGAATTTTTAGTTGAATAAAGAGCAATGTAATCTATGCTCATAAGTGAAAAAGTAAAGGGGAGAACGAGTAAATCATACAGAGAAAAAGACCAGAAGGGAAAGACAAACTAGTGAAGGATTTAGGGAAAAAAACCTCAATTTTTCATACACCCTGAAATTTTTCATTCTGACTCAGGGGGGCATGTACCTTGAAGAGTGACAAAATCAAAGGAAACTCCCCAGTGGAGTTTCCAATTTTTTGTCTAGGTAAATCCCCTCTGTGGATAGAGGCGATCCCTCTGGCCCTAGGGTGGGTCTAGAAACTACGGGAACATACTAACATCTACCTTCCTAGATTGTAAATGAAATTCAGAGAAAAGAAGATGGCCTACCCTGTTATAATGCTATGTTATCGTCTTCCATCGAAGCTTCTTGATCCATCGCTCTTCTCAAGCTCGATACACACTACTGCCAATGTTCAATTATCTGTACAAACAATCAAGACAACACGACAAGCGTAAAACCATGACAAACATGAAAACAATTACAACCTATCTAACTGATCAAGGAATGCTAGAAATCTCATTATAATTGTAAACAAGAGTGGAAGATAAACATCAGATTCATTTTATTATGATAAAGACAAGGGGAGTTTACAACCAAGCCTTAATGTTGAGGCTCTCCTTCGGCAGGTCTGTATCCAAGCACGTTTGCCACACCCTCATGAAAAAAGGTCCAAGATCTTACTATGTTCTCAACACACACAAACAATTACACTCTGAACTATTCTCCCGAAGCTATGATTGCTTCTCCTCTATGCTAACTTTTTCAGCTATCTGTTCAACTAGAATATGTTCAACTAAAAAAAACTAAAGTTGTAGAACTGAAGGTGGTCTCCTTATATAACAATGGAGGAGGAGGTTATGGGCCCTCAAAATATGGGGAAAAGAGCTTATCCTTTGGAGTAGTTCCTATTTATTGGGAACAAGAAGCCCAAAGAAGAATTCCTCGGCCATATCCTCATAACAAATTTCTAGCTCGCCGCCTCACGAAGCTTCTAGTCGCGGAAGCTTCCTTTCTATTTTAAAAAAATTTCCAAAATAGGATCGACGCGGGTCCAACATTAAGATAGAGTGCTGATCAGCGCGGGCCTTAGTGTAAATCTCTACTATCAGCGCAGGTCAAACACTGAGAAATAGCGCCAACCTTGAAAATATAGCTTTTACAAGGAACCTTCAGAAAATTTGTAAAGGGAGATGATTTTGCAAACAAAATGTTGTTTAGGGGTATGTGTTCCATGCTTGGAAAGTACACAAGGGTAACTATATGGGTCCTCCAGGATCAAGGAACAGGGAGTACATGGACAGTGACAAATTATTGTGTAACACTTTGGAGTATTTTCCTACCGAGAAACAGGCAGCCAATATCTTCACCAAATCCTTGACAGAAGTGAAGTATGTGTATCTTCTTTCTTTGCTTGGGATGAGGGAAGTTTTCATCAAGGGGGAGGTGTAATGACTCCTTCCTTCCTTAGTGTTAGGATGGGCTCTTCTCCCAACCATTATTAAGTGTGAGTGTAGGAATATATATTATATTCCTTGGAAGGTAATAATGTCTTTGTATTATGTCGGAAGTTGAATACAATCTTATGTAAAAGAGTAACACATTATATCCCATATTCATTATGGCAGAATATACTCTTGTACCCATTTATTATATAAAGAGGTGTAGTTTTGGAGAATTATATTATCCCACATTAAATATGTGATAGTAATTCCTCCACATCTCTGGGTATATAATAGGGTCAAGGGAGCCTTTTTTATTACTATCACATCTCATCTTATGTTCATACTGTTATTTGTAGATGCTCTCTTTTTAAGATTGCAGGAGATTTCTAGAGATAATAGAAGAAAACCTTCCCATCGACGTAGCCCAATTGGGTGAACCACATATATCTGCTCTATTATTTTTCCTTGTTCTCTTTCTGTTCTTATTTATATGTTGATATGTTGTTGGTTTCTTAGATAGATGGCTAGTTTAGTAGATCTAATATTTTCACATGGTAGAGCCATAACTACTTGGAACTTTGTAATATTTTCTTGGAAATAAATTAAACTCTTGTGGTATGAAAGTATTGATAGCACATATGGTAGAAGAGGAATCAAAGGAATAGCACATTCAATCAGACCAATTCATCTTCAAAATAGTGGTAACTTGTTATAATCAGTTACTTTGTAAGTTCACTTTACTTTCTTGAAATTGAGTTGACTTTGCCGATGGGTGCATTTTTTGTTGAAGTTGACACCATTTATTTACCAAGCTTGAGAAAATTTCCATGCTTGATGGATTATTTTAGTTAATGAACACTCTAATACTCTCTATCCCTCACAGTGAAAATTAGTAAGGCCACTCTCACTAATATTCAAACATGTTTACAAAATGCACAAGACAAAATTGAGTTTCTTCAACTCGATTCATAATTCCAACATGATGAATTACAAAAAAATATTCAACATTATGAACTAGTTCTATTTGAGAAAACTTCTATTTTTGAGTTTGAGAAAGACTCTTATCAATAGTCAAGACATGATAATTATAACAATTCCATTTCATAAGAATATTTACATGAAGATGTAGGGGATTCGCTTGTACTTCCCAAGCTTATCATCAACCTTGGGAAGAAGTCATCAACAAGAAGCATATAACTAGTCTTGGATATGAAAAGAAAGTTTCCTTTCACATTTATAACTACTTGAAACCAATTCAATTTTCAAGAAGCATATTTACATGAAGATGTAGGGGTTCTTCTTTTACTTCCCAAGCCAATCATCAACTTTGGGAGGAATTCATCAAAAAAAATAATAGAACTAGTCTTGGATATGAAAAGAAAGTGTCCTTTCACATTCCAACTACTCCAAACCTATCCAATATTTTAGCGTTGGGTTTATTCACGATGGTTCATCTTTGTTGATGTTTTTTCAACACCAGGAAAACAATCTCCCATGTGATCATGCTAATTTGATTAGTGGGTGAATGATACATTTACTCATGGGATTATGCTAATTTGGCTAGAGGTGAATGGCCTAGGGGAAAACATCTCATGTGGAGTCATGCTAACTTGACTAGGGAATTTGATAAATTCACCCATGGGTCCACGCTAACTTAGCTAGAGGTGAATGGCCTAGGGGAAAACATCTCATTTGGAGTCATGCTGACTTGACTAGGGGAATTTGATAAATTCACCCATGGGTCCATGCTAACTTAACTAGGGGTGAATGGTCGACGATGTTCACATTGTGCTCTAGGATGTGGTGATCTATTTTTTATAGACCTGGCTTGAATTGTTTACTAATTCGGGGTTTTCACCCAATAATGGGGTAAAAAATTATAGTCTAATGTGAGTTGTGATATCGGCTCCATTAGTGAAGGGTTTTTTTGTGATGAGAATCCCCCTTGATGGGTCTCTACTCAAATTTATAGCTCTATATATATATATAAACACGTGAGAGGCAAATCATTGGCATAGAAAGCTTATTGAATCTTTTCTAGTGGACAAGAAATCTGTTGTTTTGGTTCATCTTCATCATTTATATCTCTCCTATTTTGGTCGCACATGTGAGATTGAGTTGACGAATATATTTTGGAGTTTGCACATGTGAGAGAATATCGAGCTTGACTAGCCTTTGATATCCACACATGTGGAGGATTGACTGGGTCGTTTGACCGAGTTTGATTGAGGTTTGACCAATCTGTTTGGTCATTCTTTGATCGAGTTGTTTGATTTTTGAGCACAAGCCACATGTGGGGGTTTGACCACAGGTTGACTACATGGTGCATGTGCAGATTTGACTGCAATGCCAAATTTGATCTCATATTGCAGTTTGATCAGTGTTGAATTTTGAATAAATTTACCAATGTTGACTTACAATTGTTTGACTAGGTTTGACTGAAGTTTGAATTGGATTATCGACACATATTTCTAGACAATTTCTAATTTGTGACCTTGCTTAAAATGAAATTTATCCGCAAGAAAAAATTGTTGGGATTTCTCCCAAGGTTGGGTTTCTCAGGCGAATTTTTTTTGTTTTTTGTCCATGGCTATGTTTATATGATTTTTACTATTTTTGCTACATTTACTGTTGATATTTTACGATTATAATTATTTAATGATAGTAGTGGCATAAAAATACTATTTGAAAATACTAGGAAGTAATTATCAGGAAAAAATTGTATTATATTGCACTCGCCATAGAATTTCAACATGGTATTAGAGCTTTGTTGAAAATATCAGGCATTGAACAACCTTAAATTTTAGTTTTAAGTTTATTGTACTAATTTTAGTTATCTTTTCAAGATGGTGCCCAGCCTAAGATTAAAAGACATGTTGGATGGTCCTAGAAAATTTAGGTCTTGGAAGACCATAATTCTCCTTATGTTGGAAGAAAATGATATTCAGAATTATGCGAAGGAAAATGTCTTAGAACCAACAAATTCTAAGGATAGATCCAAACATAAAAATAATGAAGCAAGGCTATGAGGATCTTGATAGATTCTATCAAGTACCACTTAATTCCACATGTTTTTTGAGTTGAACACTGCTAAAGAGATGTATGATTCTTTGGTAGGATTGATCCAGGGTAAAAATAATAGCATGAAGTTAGACTTGAGACATCAACTTCATTGTATCATGATGTCTAGATCAAATTTTGATGCCACTTATCTAATGAGAGTCTCCCAGCTGGGAGATAAACTTAAAGCAGTTGGAGATATCATTGATAATGCAGAGCTTGTTACAATGACTCTTAATGGATTTCCTCCTTCATGGGAATCCATTTTTAAAAGGTATTTGTGCACAAGATGAGCTTCCCAAGTTTGATTAGTGTTGGATTATTTGTGTTCAAGAGGAGGTCAGATTTCTTTCCAAAAATAACTTGCAGAGACCTCAGAATGTCAAAAGCCAATCTCTTGCAGCTCATGTAGGGAAATGTAAAGGAAGAAGAAATTTTGGTAAGAAATATATAAGTGGAATATCAACGTGAGTTCAAGTTCAGAAGAAGAAGGATCTTTCAAACATTAGGTGCTTCAAATATTATACATTTGGTCACTATGCCTCCCTATGTCCTCATAAGAAAAGGAATGGAAAGCAACATGCATCATGTGATATCCCTTGGTTAATATTTTCCATTGTGAATTAAGTTGTAATTAATTAAAGGCTAAGAAAAATGGCAATAGAGTCGAGATTTCTTGGGGAGGGATATTTATTGAGGGAATTGTTGTTTTAAATATCAGTCCTTGTTGGTTGAGTGGTATTAAATGAGTTGGTTGGGAAATAAATATAACTTAACATAAGAGGACATGCCCATGTGTCATTTAAGTCCCGACATCAAGAAAGAAGAGGGAAAAAATGTTAAAGGCAACATGGGTTGTGTTGTACTGTGGGGTTGACTTTGTGGAGCAAGGAAAAAAATAGATAGTGAGTTTGTTTGAGAGAAAAAATGGACACATACGCAGACGCAAAAAAAAGGGGAACACACTCTTGCATTCCCTCGCGCAAAGAGACATTAAATGGAGAACACACTTTGATGAGCCTCTTGTGTATACATGGGAAGTGGAGGAGAACATTGGAAAATACAAAGAGAGGAAGAATTAGAGTTGGAAATTGTCCATCTATCAAGGGAGCGAACGAGCTGAAGAACCCTCACAGAGGCTGGCTAGACAAAAAACATTATAGAGAGCAGTGCCTTTCCTATAAGGCTGAAGAACCCATTATAAGCTTGTCGGTTGCGAACCTACTTGTTTGGAAATAGTTTCTTTGGTGCTTTTGAGGGTTCATTAACCACTAATATTTTCCTTGGGGTTGAAGCTCTGGTGCTTGACTCACTAACGAACCACCTAGAGAAGTGTCCTCTTGTCCTTTAGTAGCTTATCCACTTATGAACCTTCTTTAATGTGGACTCTCTCTTCTCATGAAAGTGAGCTAAAATTGTATGTTCTATAGTATCCTAGTATGGATGTAGTTATGCTTGAAAATACTGAGTGGAAACTTATGTCATTGGTGGATGAACGTAGAGTGGCCCGGTGGCATCCTTTTTCAGTGGTAATATTGGTGAAATTTCCCTAGGTAGCACTCCACCTAAATGTATTGGAATTTGGCTCAGGGATGAAAATTACAAGTAACTGTGGTTGTAGCTTTTCTATGGTTGGGTGGAGAGTCAGAGTCCCACTCTCAGTTACTAGATATCTTATAAGCTAAGTACACTCTTATGTTCTATGTTGTTAATATTACGTATATTATTGTTGTGTATTACATCTATGAATGTTGTGTCAAATTATTGCTATACTAATTCATGAGTGTTGTCTCTTGCATAAATGAGGAATGCAACATTCATGTGTTGAAATTATTTGGAATATCCACCTTCATGAATGGTTTATTTCTGCAATTATCTCGAGTCTATTGATTGGTGTATGTTGTGTATGTATGAAGAGGTAGAAAACCAATATTAATTAGTTGCATTTAAGCTTATAAAAATAACATTTGGATATATATATATATCTTTGCGTGTGTGTCTATATTTATTTATGCAATTATCTTGAGTCTATTGATTGGTGTATGTTGTTTACATATGAAGAGGTAGAAAACCTTTATGAATTAGTTGCATTTAAGCTTAGAAAATTAACATTTGGATACACACACACAAGCGCGCGCGCACACACACACACACAGAAGGTCAGGAAGCTTTTGAACCCATGCATATGACAGGCTGGATATTGACCTCGCGTTCAAGTTTTACCAAAGAATTTGTAGATTTGGACTAAGTGTTGGGTAATTTAATTGTGAATTAAAGTACTTGTCATTTAATGTCAAACCATGGTTCATATTCTTGTGAAGTACACTTTCACAATATATGCTAGGAAATCAACTTTCAATTTGATTCCAATGAAATGTAAAAGATGTGAAGCTTGTTACAAAATATGCAATGAAATTATTTAATGAAAATAAAATACTTATGAAATGAATCCTAAAGCAAGGCACATACACATTGTAATTGAAAATCAATTAACTATTTAAGAAAATAGTGAAAATTGAAGTCTATAAAATCATTGAAAGACAACTCTTTCTTAGGAAAAAAATGAAAATTCTAATCTATCAAAGTTAAAAATCTCAATATAGAATTTTAAAGACACTTTAACTTTTCTATGGAAGTGATCTTATATTCTTAATTACTATTCTTTAAGAGATAATTTATGTATAAAATGTTTATGCTGACATTCATATTCTATCTATGAATACTAAAATGGATTGCAGAGCTGAAAGAATAATAGAAAAGGCGATTAAGAATTTTTTTGGTGTTCTTTTAATAAATTATTAAAGCACTTGATGTCTGGAAGGAAACAAGAAACAAATGATCAAAAGATAGTTCTTGAATAAATGATTAAAACATAGCATAAAATAGAGTGGTTAAAAGAAATATTGCAAATGAAAATGCAAATAAACTGGATTAAAATTCATACTCAATAGATGCCCTTTCCTAAGGTGCACAATATTTGAAAAACTTTGAAAACTTGGTGATTAATTCTAGACATTTCTCATTGGAACACAACCATGACAACAAGCAAGATTTTATTAATAGAATAGTGTGTCCATAATCAAGAGAGCCAACATAACTTAATGAAGGATTAAAAAAACATTGATAAAGTCTCAATCTCTCTCTAATCTACTTATACTTTTCTTTCATCAAAGAGATTACAACATATTATAAAGCTCTAAAGCAACAAGAAACTCATAATTGCATTACATGAATTTTGGCCATGAGATCTCAATAAATCAGTTTGAAAATAAAATCAAATATATTTTGTAGGATTTTAGGATCAAAGATGAGCCCAGATTTAATAAAACTTATCTCCTTGGCACGAATTTGCTAGAGAACAACTCGTTCTAGATTCCTTGTTGATTTTGCATTGCATGACACATTAGAAAATTGTTTTCCCATACAATCTACAAAATTAGGATCGAAGGAACCAAGAAAATCTCCCAAATCGTAATGAATTTGAGGAAATAGCTAATTGGGCTCGTTCTAAGGAAAAAATATGTTTTCTTTATTCCAAATTTGTTTTCATTTTCTCATAAAAAACATTGGCAGTTGGATGGTAAAAAATGTTGCATATTTCCTTTGATTTCTCGATGGAGGTTCACACGTGTGAGCTAGACGAGCTTGTTGAAAGTTTTTGAAAAAAGGACCATGTGCCCAATTTCCTTCAAGAATTGTGCTACTACCTCAATCATGGAGATCGTTGCAAAAGCTTTGACTGAGATACAAAAACTAAGATGGTCAAACTATCATTAGTAAAACTAAGCATATTCATTAAAAATAAAGGAAAATTGATGTCAAACAACCACTTAGACATCTAGAAGCTCATTATGACATTTTATAAAAAAAATGCAGTAAAATGGTAGCGAGTGAGATGGTGCACTAAATGGTTGGAAGAAATGGTTTAATGAATGAAAAAGATAAGTGGAAATGATGACAAATAAATGGCCCAACATCTCCACCACACTGAGATATTTGCATGTCCTCATGCAAATGTAGTCTTAGAAATGAAATCATGTACCTCCTCTTTTCTTGTCAATTAAATTCGAGTTGCTCTTATTATCCTAAAAAACATGCTTTTACCTTGAAATTGAATTGCCAGTACATCTGCTCTTGATCATGATGAGATTTGAAATTCACATTACCAACGAAAACTCTAGCTTGTAAATTTTATATGTTGCTACTCAAATCACTATAAATTTCCACGGGCTTCATTATATTTCAAAATGCATCCACTGTATTTTCCCTATTTATCAATATTTTTGAATGAATCTTGTTGTTGATATCAGATTGTCTTTCAAAATAAATTCACACCTAGGAATTGTAGCAATTTCATGGTAATATTCATCCAAAATTTTGGCTACAAAATGTCCTTGAATTGCAAAGGAAGTAGATGTGAGTTATTACTTTATGATATATGTATGTTTATTTCAAAATTGCACAACTTGTTTCACTACAAGGATATTCATTCCATCAATCTTGAGAACTGGTACATAATATTCTTTCTTATATTATGTTGTTTGCCATTGTTGTACACACAAAAAAATGTTAAGTCTCATAATGCAACCATATTAAGTTCTTCATATAGTTGTCGCTGATTTTTTGTACTATCAGAACTTCCACTTTTTCATATTTTGAGGCAAAATCTAATCTACAATCAAAAGGTTGTTTATTTCCATAATGTCATGCTCTTTGTAAAAAAAAATTTCCTTCTTACATAAATGCATTGAACCATATTTCCTTGAGAATCAACCATCGTTTCTCCACATAAGTTTTGCAAACGGCTCTAATGATGACCTGTTTTTGCACGTTGTAATAAAACAACTAGTTCTTTTAAGCCTTCACTTTCATATGTGAATGGTGACTACTACCATGAGATCATTGTTCTTTGAAATTCCTTAGCAATCAAATTTTCATATTTAACTTTGCAATTTCTTAGTCAAAATATGAAAATCCTTTCTTATTAATAACTTCTTGAAATTTAATAACTCCTTATGGTAGCTCTTCCTCTTTAAACATAGTTGCAATAGTACTGGTGGTCATTGAATTACCCTTATCCATATTTATTTTGCACTCATAAGCCAACAAAATCACTTTGAAATTAGTCTCAACCAAGGATAAGCTTGGTAGTTTCTCACCGAATTCGACACCAACAATCTTAAGAGAGGAAACATGCATATCTTTGAAAATATACCAAAAGGGAGCATCAAGATTTTGTGGATAAAGCTAAGAAAATAATGCCCCGGGATTCGATAACCAACTCCTCATAATGGGGATCAATGGACTATCAACAATCATAGGAAAAATATCAGAAATGTTTCCCACTAAAATGTTAAAGAAAACAACTTCTTCCAAGATCAAGTGAACTAAAATTATTGTTGATGGGATGAATGTTTTGGTGAACAGATTTAGAGCATAAATTTGGAACAACGGCTCGGTCAATGATGGAAAATATTCCTGATAATAATGGAGAGCATGAATGGTAATTGAAGTGGCTATTCATCATATTTTCCTAAATTTTTAATAAATTAAAAATACTTAAACAATTATATACCTCAATTTTACCTTTTGAAGAACTTGAAATGTTGAAGTAGGGGTTGTAGGCATTAGAATAAAACCAACAAATAAATTCTTGAATCGTGAGTGGTTGATGTTTCTGAAAAAACCTTTCACACCATCCAATGTTGCAAAAAAACATATTCCATGAACTCATTTTAATGCCAAATTGAGTGATCCAAAAGGGAAACAATGTATTTTTACCTCTCTTACCATAACATGCCTTTAGAATCCCATTTTGACAAAGAAAAGAGGTGGTTGTGCAAAAAGATTGAATTCTGACCTAATTTTGCACAGTGGTGAAAAATAAAAATATACCTTAAAAATTTGATAAAATGTCCTTCAAAATTGCATATTTTTGGATTTTTACCCGCATCTTACTCAATTTATCATACTCTAAGAAAACCTCGCATATCATAATTTTTTATTTC
This sequence comes from Pinus albicaulis, assembly GCA_034641835.2. Lineage (NCBI taxonomy): Eukaryota > Viridiplantae > Streptophyta > Pinopsida > Pinales > Pinaceae > Pinus > Pinus albicaulis. Next base: position 654,149,389 of record CM076579.1, on the reverse strand, counting down.
ATCTCCACTTTCTTGTAATATTTGTGTAGAAAATACCCTAGAATAGGCTACGACAACCTTAAAATAGGCTGCAAAAACCATAGCTATATAAATTTCTCATAGCTAACAAATGTTCAATTTTATGTAGCTATTTTTGTTTTTCTTTCAAAAGATGCCTTTTTTTTAGCGTGCACTCCTTATTTAGAGTGTGTGTTGTGTTGAAGTAGAGATCATGAAATATGATACTTGTTGACTAAAATTGATCTAATTTTATTGATTTGATGGAAAAATAAATGAATGAAGAAGAGTTGTAGTAATTTCCATCATGTTGTTGTTGGATGACAAGTTTTATTGGAAGAAAAGACGAACAAGTCATTAAAAATTTTAGAACAAGAAAATAAATTGCTGCAAATTGTTGTTGATTCCAATAAACCATAGAGTCTTCATTAAAACCAAAATTTGTGGTACAATTATTACCATGCGAATAAATGTGTCGAAATCGAGCATGGAAAGAAATAATTGGATTACCGATCAGTAATGACAAGAATTAACCAATTAGAGACAACTCACCAATAATGTAAATGAGTGTCAGGGTACCTAAGTGTATATTGACATGGACGAATAAATGTGTTGAAGTCAATTCACCTACAAGCATGAAAATCAAGATAAATTGTTGTATTCCCATTGTTTTTAGCGAGAAGGTTTTCCATTAATGTATGCAAGTTCCAAGGGCCTCAAAAGAATATCTAATCTTGGTCCCAGATAAGGTGTTGAAGTTGATGGGACAATATCCATTGGAAAGTGGGCCTTCAAGAATCCCACATCAGCCAACTTGAACATAAAACCAAAAATTATTTAAAGAATCATAATAAAATATTGAAACTATAATGAAATCGTAAAACTTATTGTGAACTTTGCTCGCCAGTTGTCGGGATTTGAAGCAAAATTCATGTCCAATTGCACTAGTAAATTGGTTTTGGTTTTCACAATAACACTTATTTTTAATCTCTATTTTTTTATTCTTTATATTTTTATATTTTCTACTCTATGTGAAAAATAAAATCACCTTCAAGTATATGCATATTTCCAAAGGAACCATGTGCCTAACAAGATGACAAATAAATTCATATGCAGGTTTGAAATATATGCTTTGATATATACCAGAATATGAGGGACCAACTACTTTAATTGAGATGATGCCAAGAAATGTTGAAAAAGAGAGTGGTGCTCTAGCTTAATTATTGCATGAAACCAAAGTTAAATAGTTTCATGGTGCCCTTGGTTCTCTTGCTCATCTGGATCATTTTGTATTTCTTATTCAGCCATGCTATTCGGATTTTATACTATGGAATGGTTGATCTACTATGGAATGATAGAAATTATTCGATCTTAGGTTGCAATGGCTTCTCTCCATTAGATGTGGTCCATGATTCTTTATTCTTCTCTAGATATTTTGGATGTTGTTCCTCAAAGACAGCTAGATAATATGATTTTTGCAATACTCTTCCTAATCTAATATGAATATCTTTTATATCAAGAGGATTTTTTTGAAGATTTTGTACCTCATCATTGTAAGTGGACTAAGGTATTTTATTGTTGGGAATATTAAATGGTTGTGTAGGTAGTTGGGTGGGAATGGGTCTTTAGGGTGCTTGTGTAGGTAGTAACGAGAAAGGATGAATTGAGGTCAATTAGGAGTGAAACTAAGGTTGAGGTGGAGGTGAATAGTATGGATAGCATTGAGATTGTTATTGAGGATGTCGAGGAAAATATGGTGGATTTATTCTAAAAGGCCCTTGCGAACCTTTTTTCCAAGATCAATTTTGAGTTTGGGATTGATATGGCCAAGGTTTCCAAGGCAAGGATGTGTTCCAATTACTTTGAGATATTTATGCATAACCTTGAAATTGTGAACTAGGATCTTGCATCATACTGATTTTATGAGGCTACCATGGTCTTCTTGGAGCTACATAACAAGTTTTTCCTGGTGTTTGATTTTCTCCCTGGTAAAATCCCTTCAACCCTAGTAATGACGGGTGATATTTAGTACCATGTGATTTTCACAAATAACACAAGTTTCAATGTTATCATGTGGACATTCACGCAAAGCATGTTTCTTTCTACATTTAGGGAAAAATATAAATGAAGATACTTTCTCAAGTTTTTTCTTATTTTTTATTCTTAGCATATCAATATGTTCACTTAAATTTCCAAGAATGTCTAGCAAATTTCTATGTTCAAATTGACTTACCAACCTTGATGTCGACTTACTATTGCCATAACTGAATCGAGGGTATTTTTCGTACTTTGATTTTCCTCTTGATATGTGCTTACATAATTCACAAATCTCTTCAAATGAAAATTGAGAAACATATCCTTTTCCCATAAGGTTAAGAAGATCAATGCATTCATCCCTTATAGCTCTAACTAAAAGGGTTTTTAATGTTTCAAGTCCTAAATTATGCAATTTTTCCCTCTTAACATTATACATAAATCTCTCTAGTAGATCCTCAAGGCTCCCATCTTATTTTTGAGTCATTTTAAAAACTTATTCTTTAAGGCCATTATGTATATAATAATCCTTGTATTTTTCAAAAAAATATCATTTTCATATCATCCTTTGATCTTATTGAATTGGTCCCTAAACTCATGAACCATGTAAGAGCTCTATCCTTCAATGTTGTGTAACCAGCTCCAAAAATAGAAGAAAAGAGATATCAACGCCTTAGAAATAAGCCACTTCAAGGGGGCAACCTCCAATACATTACATAAATGAAAAATTCTTGGATGATACAAATGAACAAAACCTCCTTCTATATATAGGAGTCCATGAGGCCACAATATAATCCTAGTGGGGCCACAATGTAATCCTAGCCAACCTAACAATAATAATATGAGGGCACAATAATAACAATATGGGGGTTACAGGGGTACAATAATAACAATAAGGGGGGCTACACTAACATAATAAGGGGCTACACTATTAATATAGGGACTTAACATGCCCCTCTCCTTCAAACAAGTGTTGTCCTCAACGCTTGATTATTTCTTGATGCTTCTATATAAAATTCTCATCCTCCCATGTGGAATATTCTACAGGAAAGTTCTTCCACTTGCTGAGATACTCTGAAATTGATTGTACTTGTTGAGTTCTTTTTTTTGTGACTGCTTCAGAACTTCTTTCGATGTGATGTTGATATTCCTGTTGTTTCATTAGATTCTGCACCAAAGTTAGGTTATCCTTTGAGAGTTGGAGAACTTGTTGTTGATGCTCGATGTCATCTTCCACTAATTTATCATCCATATTAGCTATTATTTTATCCTTCAAACCATCCAAATTAGCCTTCATTTCTTCTTTTAAACCATCTATGTCATCTTCAGTTGCTCTTCGTAAGATAGAAATTTGTTGCACTTGGTACCGTAATTTTGATATCTCATTCTGCAATTATTCCACTTCATGCATCATAGTATAGATTTATGAGGGCTTAATGGGTGTTGAATTATTTTTAGGAGGCATTTCAGAACGAAATACTGAAATATATGCTCAATAGGCCCTTGGAATCACTTCAAACTGATTTTTCAAACAAGATTTATGCAATTCGGGAAAAACAATACACACCTTTTACTTGCTTTTGAGGAGCTTGATATTGGAATTGGATTATCTCTGTGATTACGACTCTTCAATATCTAAAATTCAGCAATGAAATATCCCTCTAAATTCTCTTTTGAATGCCACAGGTCTGACCTGATTTGGATTCTCGAAGACAAAGTTGTGTCCAATATCCCACAATGACCTAATTATGGACTAGTTCAGCAAAGCGAACTTGTATGACTTTCCACGTGTCACTGTTTCGTCTTTTGTCTCTAAAATTGATAGCCAAGAAACTACAGTCTGTGTACTTGCTACCACTTGTTACGGAACTCAAATCCGATGCCCAGAGAGAGATTTATTGAACTTTTCCCACGATCACCTCTTTGAGATGAAATTCAGGCGCCTGAAAAAGCACTACCTTCCACAGATCATATCTCCAAAAATATTGCGAACCAAGATCTGAATTTTTTTGACGATGTTCCTCAAGATTTCAGCTTCGAACCCTATGAATTTCAGCTTCTTAGACTTAGTAGAAAAAAATTTATAGCACAAATTCCACGATGACCTATTTGGAGCAGCGAAACCCTAGAATCCAAGCCTCTGATACCAAATGTTGTGTAACCAGCTCCAAAAATAGAAGAAAAGAGATATAAACGCCTTATAAATAAGCCACTTTGAGGGGGAAACCTCCAATACATTACATAAATGAACAATTCTTGGATGATACAAATGAACAAAACCTCCTTCTATATATAGGAGTCCATGAGGCCACAATATAATCCTAGTGGGGCCACAATGTAATCCTAGCCGACCTAACAATAATAATGTAAGGGCACAATAATAACAATATGGGGGTTACAGGGGTACAACAATAACAATAAGTGGGGCTACACTAACATAATAAGGGACTACACTATTAATATAGGGACTTAACATTCAATGTTTTCAGAAACAAATTCAATTTTTGAGTGTTTAATAGGTAACCGTAATATCTACAAAGTATTTCAAATTCAATAATAAAGGTTTCTAGGTCTTCTGATCTCATGCCATGGAAGTTGGGAAGTACAGATGGAGGTATTTTCTCCATATAAACGTTTATATCAGTATTCTGAATGGGAAATCCAAAAGTATCTTTCTCATTATCAACATCTCTGTCCATTTCTTCTACCTCCTTGTTCACCTCTTCTTATACCTGAAAAAATAATAATTCATGATGTGGAAGTATGGCTCTTACTTCACCACGTGATTTAGTGGGGGTAGTAGGTGATTGAAGTCCTTTGAATTTTTTCCTCTAATGAATCTACCTCTAGAATTCACTCTAAAATGAATGAAATTTAACTTTTATGCATCTAAGAATGAATGTAGTTAAAAATGAGATGCAATTCAACAACCCTGGTTAGGAAGAACCCCACAATTGTGATGCGCAGTTTCTTACCTCTCATCTTATCACTCTTCCTAACCAAATTTGTGTAAATAAAAAGGCATTTGAAATTGAAAGTTAATTCCTATGTATAGTTCCCCAACAACGACTCCAAAATGTTTTGTAATTTAATTATGATTTAAATTACTTGTCATTAAATATCAAACCAGGGTTCATATTCTTGTGAAGTACACTTGCATAATATATGCTAGGAAAACAACTTTCAATTTTATTTCAATGAAATGGAAAATACGTGAATCTTTTTCCAAAATATGCAATGAAATTCTTTAATGAAAATAAAATTCTTATAGAATGAACCCTAAAGTAACGCGCGCACACACATTTTAATTGAAATAAATTAACTATCTACAAAAATAATGAAAATTCTAATCTATCAAAGTTGGAAATCTTAACCTAGAATTTTAAAGATCATTTGAATTTTCTATGGAAGTGATCTTCTATCCTTAATTTCTATTCTATGAGTTCTATAATATGGAAATGAAAGACAAATCTATGTTATGTGAATATTTCTATTTTGAGAAATCTATTATATGAAAAGGAAAACAAACTAATATATTTGATGAAAAACAAATATTAATCTGAGAAGCAACATAGATTATTTGGAAAGCAAATGCACTTAAGCTATTCTTAGTCCAAAAGGTAATAGGAAACAAAACTAATTCAGGGTGCACATGCTGACTTTAAGAGATCATTTATGTCTAATATTTGTATGCTAAAATTCATATTCTATCTATGAATTTGACACTAAAAGTGATTTTGGAGTTGAAAGACAAATACCAAATGTTTTTGGTGTTTTTTTTTAACAATTTATTCAAGTGCTTGATGTTTGCAAAGAGATAAGGAACAAATGAGAAAAAAACAATTCAAGAATAAATGATTAAAACAAAGCATAAAACAAAGTGCTTACAATAAATGTTGCAACTGTAAATGAAAAGAAACTAGATTACAACTCGTACTCAATAGAGGTGCACGAGATATGAAAAACTCATAAAACTTGGTGATCAATTGTAGAAAATTCTCACTGGAACATAACCATAACAACAGGAAGGATTTTATTAATAGAACAATGTGCTCATAACAAGAGATCCAACATAACTGAATGAAAGATAAAAAAAATATTTATAAAGTCTCAATCTCTCTCTGATCTACCTATCTTTTCCTTTCATCAAAGAGATTATAAAATTTTATAGAGCTTTGAAGAAACAAGAAAATCTAAATGTAATTGCATGAATTTTGGCCATAAGATCTCAATAAATTAGTTTGAAAATAAAATAAAATATATTTTTAAGGATTTTAGGATCAAATATGAGCCAAAATATACTTATCTCCTTGGCATGAATTTTCTAAAGAAAAACTTGTTCTAGCCTCCTTGTTGACTGTGCATTGAATGACACATTAGAAAATTGTTTTCCCACGTAATTTTCAAAATAGGGGTTGAAAGAACAAGGAAAATATCCCAAACCATTATGAATTGGAGGAAACTACCCATGAAGAGCCTAATTGGGCTCGTTTTAAAGAAAACCCATGTTTTGTTTTTCAAATTAATTTTCATTTGCTTAGAAAACATGTCATAAGTTGACTGGTAAAAACTACTGTGTATTGCCTTTAATTTCTTGTTGGAGGTTTACATGTCCGAGGTGGGTGAGCTTTCACCAATACAAATCCACATTGGAAGCTTTTAAAACAAGGCCTATGTGCCTAATTTCCTTCTAGAATGGTGCTACTAGCTCGATCATGGAGATCGTTACAAAAAATTATACGGAGCTACAAAAACTGAAGTGGTCAATCTATCATCAGTAAAACCAAGAATAATTCTTTTGAATTCATTAAAAATAAAGGAAAACTGATGTTAATTAACCACGTAAACATTTAGCGTTAGAAAATCAGAAAGGTAGAAATATTTTCTTATCTTGATAATTACTTGTGATATTTAGTTAGATTTTTTCAGCTTCTTCTTTAATTTCTTTATGTCTTCTTTTAACTTCTTGTCATCAAGAAACTACCACAACATAAACACGAAGATGAAGGACATAGGATGTAGGCTCTAAGTCAGATCAAAACCCCTCTTTTGGGGGGACCCAAAAAATTCTCTTCTCTTCTTCAAGAACCAATTCAAATGAGACAACCAAGACCCTTAGACCAAGACAAATACCTCCTCCAATCCACCAGGTATGCCTTCCAATATGATTAACCAAACTTAAATAGTCAACTCAATTAAAACTTCTTAAATATTTCATTAGTCAAAAATTTCGGCCCCTTGCATCAATAATTTGAGACCTACTACAGGTTTGCAACTTCGGCTCCTTCCTGCAACTCATAATCTCACACATGTGAAGCAGAAACAAGAGAAAAATGGTCTTCTTCCTTCGTTAGGGTTCCTACTTTGCTTAGGGTTTATTTTCCTTCTTTAAGCCTTTGTCACCTTTTTTATTTCCTTTGATCCTCCTTAAGGTTTCAGATCGAACTCATTTTATTAGATGCTCAAATAAGTCGAGTAGCACTTCTAATTATAATGGTTGTAACTCCCTTAATGAGGACGACTTGATATACTTGAGCCTGACTTGGTGGAGAATGGTTGAGAATAGTTCTTTCTTGACATAATAATCCCAAGAAGATAATTTTACATGATGACATGGACAATGGCACATGACACAAACCATAGAAGCACACAATGGGTTCTTTGACCTAGACACAAAATAAACAAAGCATGAAACCCATGCTCATAAATCATTTTTATTTTTCTTTATTTTGACAAATACATTACATAATGACTCAAATAAAATTACAAAGACCTATATTAGTTACATTTCTCAACATCTAGAAGCTCATTATGACATTTTGTGAAAAATTATGGTAAAATGGTGGCAAGTGAGTGAGATGGTGCAATGGATGGTTGGAAGTAATGGTTTAAGGAATGAAAAATATAAGTGGAAATGATGATAAATCAATGGCCCAACATCTCCCCCAAACTGAGATATTTGCATGTCCTCATGAAAATGTAGTCTCAGAAATTAACTCATATACCTCCTCCTTTCCTTTCAATTCAATTGGAGTTTCTCTTATTTTTGCAGAAAACATGTGTTTTCCTTGGAATTGAACTTCGAGAACATGTGCTCTTGATCATGATGAGATTTGAAATTCACATTACAAACAACAACTCTATCTTGGTCATTTATATTTGTTTTTCAAATCACTATAAAGTTGCACGAGCTTCAACATATTTCAAAATGCATCCACTGCATTTTTCCTATTGATCAATATTTTTGAGTGAATCTTACTATTGATATCATATTTCCCTTCAAAATAAATTCAAACCTAGGAATTGTAGGAATTTAATGGTAAGATTCATGCCATTAGGGAAATTTTGAGATCTAAAATGGGTCTCCTAAAGAATATTATAAAATAATAGTGGAAATAATAAAATAATATTAGATTACCTCATCAATTTTTGGAGGGAAAAAAGAAAAAATATTTTTTCAACTCATATTTTCAACTTATCTTCCTACGATTTTACTCAAATTTCGAGTGGGAGCACTCGTTGGATTTAATTTTTCATCCAAAGAGTACCCATGTTGCATAATTTTTATGGACCTTACTACACAAAAAATTTGAAATACATTAAAGACATGATTGCAATCATGTTTTTTCATGTATTTCACATTTTTCATGTAGTAGAGTCCATCGAAAATATGCAACATGGGTAGTCCTTAGTTCCAATGAGTGCTCTCGCTTGAAATTTGAGTAAACTCATAGGGAGATAAGTTGAAAATATGAGTTCAAAAGGTAGTTTGTTTATTTATTTATTAATATTTTTACCCTTTTCCTACACAAATTATGAATCATCCCCCATGGTTGACATCATCTTATTGAATCCTATTGGTTCTTATAAAGTTGACTTTTGTTGTACATTTTTTTTAGGCCCATTTTTTACCTCAAAATTTCTCTAATGAAAATTTTGGGTACAAAATGTCCATGAAATGCAAAGGAAGTAGATGAGAGTTGTTACTTTTTGATATATACATGTTTCTTTCAAAATACCATAACTTGTTTCACTGCAAGGATATTCATTCCATCATTCTTGAGAAATGGTACATAATATTCTTGCTTATATTATGTTGCTTGTCATTGGTGTACACATAAACCAGTGTTAAGTCTCGCAATGCAACCATATTAAGTTCTTCATATAGTTTTCCCTATCACAACTTCCACCTTTTTATATTTTGAGGAAAATTCTAACCTACAACCAAAAGGTTATTTATTTCCATAAAGTCATGCTCTTTATAAAAGTAAGTTTTCCTTCTTATATAAATGCATTGAACCATATTTTCTTGATACACGGCCATTCTTTCTCCACATAAGTTTTGCAAACAACTCCAATGATGATGTATTTTTGTATGTTGTAATAACACAACTATTTCTTTTAAGCCTTCACTTTCGTATGTGAATGATGACTACTACCATGAGATCTTTGTTTTTGGAAATGCCTTAGAAATCATACTTTCCTATTTAACTTTTCAATTCCTTAGCCATTATATGAAAATCCTTTCTTGTTAATAACTTCTTGAAATTTAATAACTCCTTATGGCAGTTCTTCCTCTTTAAACATAGTTGCAATAGTAATGGTGGCCATTGAATTACCCTTCTCCAGATTTCTTTTACACTCATAAGCCAAAAAAATCACTTGGAAAGTAGTCTCAACCAAGGATAAGCTTGGTAGTTTCTCACTGAATTTGACACCAACAATCTTAAGAGAGGAAACATGCATATCTTTGAAAATTTACCAAAAAGGAGCATCAATATTTTATGGAGAAAGCTAAGAAAATAAATGTACAATTCTTACAATGTTAATAAATGTGTCGAAGTCAAGCATGGAAATAAATCATTGGATTACTTATCGCTAATTATAATTGTTAACCAATGCAAGACAACTTACCGACAATGTAAATGAGTGTCAATGTACCTGAGTGTATCCTTATAGGGATGAATGAATGTGTTGAAGTTGAGTCAGATGCAAGATCTGAAAATCAAGAGACATCATTTTATTCCCATTATTTCCAGCGATGGGGCTTTCCATTGATGTATGGAAGTTCCAAGGGCCTTAAAAGAATCTATAATATTTGTCCCAGATAAGGTGTTGAAGTCAATGGGACAAGATCTGTTGGAAGGTGGGTCATAAGGAATCCCACATAAACCAACTCGAGCATAGAACCAAAAATTATTTAAATAACTATAATAAAAGATTGAAACTATCATGAAATTCTATAACTTATTGTGAACTTTGCTCCTCAATTGCTTGGTTTTCAAGAAAAGCTCATGTCCAATTGCGCTTTTCACAATAGGACTTATTTTTATCTTTTTTTTCTTGTTTTGTTTTTTTATGTCCTAATCTACTTGAAAAATAAAATCTCCTTCAAGTACAGGAATACTTCCAATGGAACTATGTGCATATTAACAGGATGAAAAATAAACTCATATGCAGGTTTGAAATATATGCTTTGATATATACCAGAATATGAGTGACCAATTTCTTTGATTGAAAGGATGTCAAGAATTGTTGAAGAAGAGAGTGGTGCTCCAGCTTAATGATCATCTGAACCAAAGTTTAATATAGTTATGATTCCCTTGGTTCTCTTGCTCATCTAAATCATTGTGTATGTATTCTTATGCCATGTTACTCATATCTTCTACTATGGAATGGTTGATCTCTTGAACGCATAATATATCTAATAATAGGCATAGTAAAAATTCCTTGATCTCAGGTTCCAATGGTTTCTATCCATTATATGTGGTCCATGATTCTTTTGCCTTATTTGTATCTTCTTCTGGATGTTGTTCCTCAAAGACAATTGTAGAAATTTTGTTTTACAATATTCTTCTTGATCTAAGATGAATATCATTTATATCAAGAGGATTTTTTTGAATATTTTGTACCTATGCATTGTAACTAAGGTATTTTATTATTGGGAATCCAAAATGGTTGTGCAAGTAGTTTAGTGGGAATGGGTCTCTGGGGTGCTTATGTTAGTGGTAATGGGAAAGGTTTAATTGAGGTCAATCGAGAGTGAAACATAGGTTGTGGTGGAGGCGAATAGTATGGATAGCATTGAGATTGGTATTGAGAATAGTGAGGAAAATATGGTGGATTTTTTTCGTAAGGCCCTTCCCAACTTTGTTCCCAAGATTTATTTTGAGGTTGGGATTGAGATGGCCAAGGTTGTCAAGGGAAGGATGTGTTCCAATTATTTTGATATATTACTTTGAGACAACCTTGAAATTGTCAACCAGGATTTTGCATCATATCGAGTTGATAAGGTTTCCATGGTCTTCTTGGAGCTACATAACAAGGTTGTGTCAATGTTTTATTTTCTTCCTAGTAAACTACCTTCAACCCTGGTAGTGATGGGTAATCTTTAGTAGCATGTGATTTTGCCTAGATAACACAAGTTTCAATGTAATAAAGTGGACATTCATGTAAAGAATGTTTCTTTAGGACAAAATATAAACGAAATAACATTATCAACTATTTTCTTGTTTTGTATTCTTAGCATATCAATCTATTCACTTAAATTTCCAAGAATATCTAGAAAATTGCCAAGTTCATCTTGACTTACTAAACTTGATATGAACTTACTTACTCTTTCCATGAGTGGATCTCGAGGGGATCTCCCATACTTTTCTTTTCCTCTTGATATGTGCTTACATAATTCATAAATATTTTCAAATGAAAATTAAGAAACAACTCCTTTTCCCACAGTGTTAAGAAGATCAATCCATTGTTGAAATTTGGGCAGTGATGGGATGAATTTCCCCATAGCCCTAGAAGAGGCCCATCTGCCCCAACAGGTGCCCCAAGGAAGAATCTGAATTGGTCAAAGGAAATTATTCATTTTTTTTATTTAATGTGGCTTGATTCATCCAAGGAAAATGGAAATATATATTTAATATTAATTTGGGAAATTTTTTAATTAAAATAAAAAAATGTATTGGAAAAGAAATTTAAATTAGTAGTTCCCTCCAATTTAAGAAGTTGGTCTCAATTGTCTCCAAAGGGACCTCATTGACTTATATAAATAATATCTTGTTTCCTATTGTTTGACATATCACATGATTTGGATTCTTGAATGAAGAATAAGCATGCATGGTCTAAAGCATTCAACCAATGAATTTATGTGGTTCTAAAAGGAAGATCGACTCTGGTTTGAAGCTCAATTTTGTGGATTGAACTTATCCTTTAGAGACTCACTATTATCTCTTGTGGATCCCTTTTAATATAAGTGGCTCATATCTTTTATAGGCTCACACACACACACACACACACACACACACATATACTTTATAATGGCTCGCATCAAATCCGATATGCCCACTATTATCATTACTTATGGCTCGTATTGTTTTTTCTATAACCTTATTCTATTATGGATCACACAAGTTCATGTTGGAAACACATCATTACTATGAAATCTTATTATTATAGTGGTATACACATCAATATTTTTGTATCTAAATCCTGCAAGGCCAAAAGTTCAAGGTCTCTTCAAATAGAGTCCAGCAAGGAAATGCATTTACTAGATAGTAGGTTGATTCATTGGAATGGAATGAAATAAACCCGGTAGTTTGTGTGTCCTATCACCTTACATCCTTGGTGTGCATATTAAAAAGGTTTGTTTTGAGGTGATATCGAAGGTGATCATGGTGGCAGAGTATAATTTTATGATCGACGAATGCATCATGGAAAATATGATAACATATATTCTAAGATATTTATTGGCCTCTACGCAATCCTCAACAATTAATATGTTTTTTTTTATATGATGGAAACATGAAGCCACTCTTAAACTTAAGCAAGCATAACAACATAACAAATGTGTGGTATTTATAGTACATGTAACTTATTGCGAGGATAATTTCTTAGCACAATTATGTAATGATATTTGTTACAATGGCCATGTGTCAAGTTTCCAAACTCATTTACTCACAATACTGATATACAAAGAAAATTGCTTACATCCCAATGAGTTTATATTCACTTTTCTTATTGGCGTAAATTGTAAAGAGGTTAATCTGCAAGAATTTTCCAAACTTTATGATTAAGTGGTAGTGTTACCACTCCACCAGATCTCTAAGGCTGAAAAAGAGTCCAAACAGAAACCACATACCATATATTTTAGCTTGGTAGCTAGCCCTACCAAACCGAAAAGGGCTCTCTCCACAATGTCACAACCAAGAGGGCTGGATGAATTAGGGTTTTAAGCTAGGTATAAGTACAGGAGTTTGTTTCTTTGATTTGGGTTGTTGGATGAGGATTAGGTCAAAGAGGCTAGGTCAGGGAAAATAAGATTAGGGTTGCAGAGATTCAATAGAGAAAGGTAGGTAGGAAGGTGTTGTGGTAAAACACAACCCCCCCATTTTTTACTTTTTCACTTCAAATAATGGGGACCCTTTCTATAAATTTTTGACTAAACGCCTTTTCAGATTTTTATTTTATTTGATTATCCTACACAATTGTTAATTTTTCATTTTCTTTGAATTCTTATTTTGATTGCTTTGTTAGAATTAATTTTTTATAAGCCTCCCATTGACGCTTGTTTCGCCTCATTTGGTCCACTGGTTTAAAAATGGTACTCCTTTGAAGTCCCATCATTTATCTAAGTCTGGGTTAAAAATGCTATTTTTCTTCTTTTTATTTATTTTCAGAGTAGCTGTAGTTTAGAAAAACTTAATATTAAAAAGTATATATTATTAAAAAAAAAAAAAAAACAAAAAAAAACCCTCCTTTTTTTTTTTTTTTTATCCGTCGCAGATCGCAGATCGCAAATTTAGAAGAGATTAAATCGCGAATCGCAATCATAAGAATTCGAAATCCATCGCGAATCATGAATCCACAAATTTGAATTCGTCGCGAATCGCGAATCACCAAATTTGAAATCAAGTCATGAATCCTTGAATGCCAGAATTTGAAATCCGTCGCAAATCGCGAATCGCAAATTTCAGATTAAAACCATGAATCATGAATCACAAATTTGAAATTAAAATGAATCATGAGGTCATAAATTCCAATGGTCGTTACGAATCGCAATATGTGAAATATCGCAAGATCGCAATTTTGCAATTCGGATCCATCAGATATCGCAATATCGCAATTTTGGATCCATCGCAATTTTTAGAACATGCACATTTAAAAAACCCTGATCCAAGGTTCTTGCGATATGCGATGTGTTAATTTATTTTTTTATTTATTTTTATAAAGCTTTTGTTTCACCTCACGTCACCCTCACCTCACACTCCACTCACCATATCCTTCCACAAACTTACATGGATGAATTAATGAGTTTTGATTGATTTCAATGGTTTGTTTTATGGGTTTTAGGTTTGGATTGATTCCAATGGTTTGTAAATTAATTTTTATATTTTTTATATTATAATAATTATATTATAATTATAATGTTTATTATAGTTTTAATATAATTTGAACTATAATATTAATCGTATTTAAATTAACTTTTTCAAATCATTTGTATATTAATTTAATTTTGTAACTGAATTAATTGTTAGTTAGTTAATAATTAATTTAGAATTAATTATTAGATAATTAGAATCTAATTTAGGATTAAATTTCTAATTAAAAATTCTGATTTTTAGCCCAGCAAATAGAATTTCCAAATTTATGCCAGATTTGACTCATCAACTTTGGAGGCTCATAGATTGAGTTATACTTGACCAAATGAGGCCCAGGACGGCTCATTGGAAAGATAAAATCAAGGAGAACATTTATGAGGAGGTTTCACTAACAGATTTGATGATTTATTGAGTTAAAAATCAGGCAGAAGATCAAGCTCCGAATTTCTAAAAATAAAATCAATTTTTCTGAGTTTTGTTTTCTTCATTTTCATTTGCCCAGCCTCTTCTAATTGCAGATTCATGCATCAATATTATCCTTGGTTAATTAAGATCGTTATGAGTATCAATAAAAAGCTTAAATTTCATTTTTATTTATTTAAATAGAATTTGATTGGATTTGTTTTAATGTTAGAA
Source organism: Pinus albicaulis (assembly GCA_034641835.2). Lineage (NCBI taxonomy): Eukaryota > Viridiplantae > Streptophyta > Pinopsida > Pinales > Pinaceae > Pinus > Pinus albicaulis. The sequence continues at coordinate 654,134,342 of CM076579.1, read as the reverse complement.
ATAATATTTGGATTTTATTGTTGCATCTTAATTCATTTTAATTTCTTTTTGTAGGAAAAAACAATAGAAGGGATATTGAGGAAAAAGATTTCAATCAATGAGAAGACTCCAACAATTAAAGATTGGAATTTTTGAGCAATTAAAGTTGGATTGGGCAGATTTTATTCAACAAACTCTCTTCTAAAAATACTTTTGGGAGGATTATAAATTGCAGATTGCAAAATGTAAAAGGGGCTGCTCTCCTCTGCAATTCCAGACTTCTAAAAGCATTTCTGTTATAGGAATTTAGAGTTGTAGATGGGGAGGAGATAAAATTTCAGATCTGAACATTAATGAGGGTTTATTCTTTATATCTTGAATTATGCATGATGGGCAGAGTTTGCATTTCTGCAGCTCTAGTCTTGAAAGCAGAAATTCAAGTAATGTAAAGTACTGTTAGAGACCAGGATTAGAGAAGCAGATTCAATTAACTGGTATTTTTAGCATTTCTGTATCAAATATCAGTTTCATTTTTATGTTAATAAAATTGTTGTTTCATTTTATTCATGTTTATGCATTTCTGTTGATATGGATAATTTGTCTCAAATTGTTATGTATCTCTGTTCTTATGGATTTAACTCTGATTTCTGAGTAACAATTTGCTCATAAATCTGTCTTACAAAACTGATTTTTTAAATAATAATATGTTGTGAATTTCTTCCACATATTATTGTTTAATTATTGGCTTGATTGATTTGATAATCAATATCATTTTTGTGAATTTCTTCCGGAGTGTTGTTGATTTATTATTTCAGTAAAATGGTCTCAATAGAATATGTTTTGGTACTCACAAATGTGAGCTAAATTGAATTTCTTCGTTGGTTTGACATTAATTAAAAGCCAGACATATTTTAATCCTCATTACTTAATTATCTTGCTCTTAGTTGGGTTAGATTTTCATCTACCTAATTGAGATAGGATTTAGATTAGTTTCTTTTTGCTTGCATTATAGAATAATTTTGCATTTAGATTAATTTTTAGATTCTTTTAAGTCCTCTCAACAAAGAGGCAAAATCTTAGTTGTGGTTTGGCTGAACCCAAAACAGCTTAAGGGTCATTCTCTTGCCTGATCAGCAAGAAGAATTGATCTGATATCCCTGTCTATTGGTAGTTAACGATACATCGTAAACCAATAGCGATAGGGAAAAGGTAACTGGACCTAGTTAAACCAGTCGGAGCCACTATCATAAACGGAAAAAAAAACTGTATTAAGGTCCGGACCGGGTGGTTATCCCCCAATGTTGTA